>PVKZ01002738.1:0-192364 GCA_004027375.1 Macroglossus sobrinus | reverse complement strand
CCACCAAGATGAATCTCACAAACAGGATGTGAAGTAAAAGAAAGCAGACACGAAGGAGTACATCCAATAGGATTCCATTCAGATAAAATTTTAAAACTGGCAAAATTAGTGGTGTTAGAAGTCAGGGTAATGGTTACCCTTGAGGGGAGTAGGTAGAAGGGGATATGAAGGGGTCCTTGGGTTCTGGTGACACTCTTGTTTCTTCATCTGGGTACTGGTTACATAGATGTTTCACTTTTGAGAAAATTTGTTGAGCTGTATACTTATATGTAACTTTACTATATGTATCTATTATTAAAAGTGCTCTCCTCATCCCTCTTCCCCCAAAAGGTCAGGGTTATAAGCCAAACACTTGATAGGAAGTTTGAACTGGATTCCCAGTATAGAACGTGAAACTGAGAAACTTCTGTACCCAGGATCCTGGAAGAAAGCAAAACACATGGTCCAGGCTACGGGTAGAAATGGGCACCCACCCGAAATCCTGTGCAACATGTGAGTGCAGTAAGCTCAAGTTCACGCCATGTAGGTAATGCAGAAGCCATGGCTTGAAACCAGTAAACCTTGTTAGGACCCTGTCAGAGCCACTCATAAAACCAGGCCACTTGGAGGACTCCACCACTGAGGCCACTTTTGAGCTACCATTAATGGGTACTGGGATCAATTCTCTTCACCATAAACCTGGAGAGGGCGTCACTGTTGTTGGCGAGTCACAATGAGTCTTTGATAAAGTACTGCATTCTTGATGTGAGAAGCTCTTCAAAGCATAGGGAGGCATCGCTGTATTAGCATTTAAAGCAAAACGTCTTAATGAGAAGGTGAAAGAGGGAGAAGTGAGATCAGCACCTGACTATTTAGCACTGTTTAGATTATCCTGGTTTTTAATCTAAAGCCTTGCCTAATGCAGTGTGTCTATGGGCCGGGCTTCTCTGGGATTGGTCATCGCAGAGGAAATTTCTCAAATTTTTCTGATTATGCTTCCATATTTTTCTGTGCATGCTTTGACAGAGTTTAACAGCACTTAGTGATCACACAACAGGACCAAGAAATAAAAATTTCTGGGATTTTAGGCTTTTTATTCTGTCCTCCATGTCTCAAATTCTTCCATGATTTCAGTATCCTCTCCTCCTTGTGCTGCATTCTGGATAATTTCTTCAAATCCGGTTCCACTTCTCTAGTTCCCTCTAATTAAACTGTGTATACGCAACCTTCTGTTTTACCTGTCTATTGAGTGCCTAATGTCAGTGATCATAATTTTCATTTCTGGACATTGTGTTGTTCTTTTCATATATTTGTGGTCACATATGATGGTTTCTGTCATTCCATCTCTTGGGATTTGTTCAACCAGTACAGGTAGTTTGCTTTCTCGGTTCCAAATCCATGTGATTAGGTGTTCTCCAGAGAGAATTTTTCCTTTTATTTCACTTTACTCACGATGCATCCAAGATAGGCAGCATCCCCATCTTTCCTCTGTGGGCTGGGATTTCCTACTTTGCTCTTCAATGATTCCATATTTATAAAAGGTTCTATGAACTGATTTTCTGTGACTCTTGTCTCAGGTTTGTCACCATCTCTAGGTCATCGGGGCCAACAGATGGCCCCAGGGCAAGCACTCACTCCCTCAGAGATTTCCCCTCATTTCTGTCCTGGGAGGCTTTCGTTTATTTTCCTAACAGTTCAAGTGTGTAAAAACATGCTGTTAGTGTACTTGTATTAAAAAGGAGGGGATACAATTAAAAACATTACATAAGGATTCATATCTGTGTATGTTTTGGTTTGTATATATGCATTTTTAAAAAAATCTCTAGAAAGGTAGGTAAGACACTAATAATGCTGGGGAGGTGGTGATAGGAATGAGGCAGAATGGGGGACAGGGAGACAGAGAGACAATATATTAGTGAACAACTTAATATATTTTATGATGCGAATCACGTGGTTATATTACCTGTTCAGTCAAGTATATAATCTTGATGTACTGTACTCAGTGGGTTTCTCTAGACATCTAGTCTACTCTTTTGTTAGAAATGGAATAGAGGTCATTTTTGTGGTTATATACATTTTAGATCATGGTTTAATCTCTGTCCAGCCTTCTAGGTAAACTCTGTAGATCAGTGTGTTCCAACCTATCCGTGACAAAGGATCAGTCCTTTAAAATTTTCCAGTCTGTCATGGACTAATACTTTGGTAAACTACAATAAAAATAAATTACTGGTCACATGTCCAGATGTCATGGCAATCAATATTAAATGGCTATTAAAACTTTGCAGCGCTTTCTCTCGGTTTCTTCTCATCACTGACGAGTATAAAGCAACTCGTGGACTGGACCACACTGAGCATCACTGCTATAGATAGATGCTGCTCCGTTGTTTTCTGGCTTTTGGCATGTTGATTGAAAATTGATACACTTTTTTAAATTTCTTGTTGGTTTAAAATTTTTTGCTATTGCGGATAACCTGTTTTCTTTCTATAAAGATGTTTGTTTGTACAGCCTTAACTATTGTTTACTGTCGTACTGCTCTGCCTTAATTAGCTAGGAGTGAGCCTGTGGCTGACTGCTCTGGGTGATAGTCCTGGTGTACTTCAGAAGTCATTCATAGATTAATAGTGTATTGATGCTGGTGTTTTCTTCATCTTCTAGAAGGTCTCATTGGTTGGTTTTCATGCTGCTAAATCAGGACTGCCATCTGGCTGCCAGGAATGGTAAGATGCCATTGAGTTCAGATATGTTGAAATGTGGAAGAACTTGTGTCTTAAGATGTCTTGCAGATGTCCCATGATTGTTCTGGCCTCTGTTGAGTGCTTGGAGATGCTTATGAGAAGGGGGAAGGAAGCCTTTGGTAATTTCCTTTAGAAACTTCACTACTCTGCTGAAGGCATCTCATCTCTTTATGGTGTCAGCAGCCTGATATTCACTGGGTACATTCTCTTTTCCCTCATTGGCATGACTTCCCTTTTAAAGCCTGAGCTTGCAGCACTCTTGGCGTGGACCAGCACTGAGAACCTTGGCAAACTTCTCTGGGAGTTGCTGGCACTGGTATGTTTTCCAGTGTCATTCACAGACAGTTTTCTCATCGTTGAGATTTCTTTTTTCTTACGTTCAGCTTCCCCCTCCCTGTTCCACCCCTGCGATTTGGAACTTGTGAATAGTGGGAGTTCTTCTAGTTATCCCATTTTCTTGTTTGCCGTGCAAGTGGCTTCGTACTTCTTTCAGTTAAGTGTTATCTGGGCTGTTTGTAAAGGAAATTTCTCAAATTTTTCTGATTATGCTTTCATATTTTTCTAGTGCAGATAGGGATTTCTCCCCACTTCCTCCACCAAAGTTTTTATAGTTCTTTGGCCAGTTTGAGGAAGGATAGTTAATGTGTGGGCTCTAACACTGTCTTTCATTTTTATCACCAGGTATTTATTGAATGCCCAGCATAGTTCTAGGCAGTAGACAGCAGTCTTTAGTCTTTAGTCTTTAGTCTGGCCTTCACTGGACTATTCCTTCTGCTTAGTTCTGGTTTTCCTAAACTTGAACCTTACTTGGTTCTGCTTTTCTTCATTTTCAGATCCCCTTTAGAATGATACCAAGTAAGAAATATTTTAACATACAATTTAGAAATTTATTGACAACTCTGTTCATACTGAATATAGATTTGGCACTAATGTATTTTCCAGAAATAATATACATATCATTTGCTTTTTAGTCGATTACACCTCAACAAGAAGGCAACGGACAAACAGCCATATAGCAAGCTCCCCGGTGTGTCTCTTCTGAAACCACTGAAAGGGGTGGACCCTAACCTCATCAACAACTTGGAAACATTCTTTGAGTTGGATTATCCCAAAGTGAGTACAATGTTGTCCTCCTCAGAAATGGGCTAGACCATGTTTTTGTCTTTGTTTTTTCCCCCTCATGGTACATACTTAACTAGGTATTTTGACAGTGTATAAGGCGAATGTATTAAAAGTTCATTATGTCAGTCTCATAAAATGTATGTTGTTGTAGCAGTGGTCACAGAAAAGGGGTCGAAGAAGTGGTGTAAATTCCTTTTCTAACCACCTATGTGTCCATCTGAATTAGAAGTCCCTAATAAACCTGCTGGAACTCAGACAGTATTAAGTGCCTAAAAATCTTATTCCATGAGTGTCACATGAGAATAGTAGAAGAAGAGTCATTGAGAGTGAAAAAGCAGAGCTCAGTGTCCCGAACTGGGGTGCGGGACAGCTAGAACTCAGTGGAATCCTCTTGGGAACGTGGCTTTGCGCCAAGACTGTTAGTGGTAAGTTGGGGCTTTGTCACCCGTAATTTTTAACTTCTTTGTTTTTCTGGGTTTTACTACATAATTGTATTGCTCATCTATTTACATAATTTATAAATCTATAAACTCAGTGTACTTCCTTTATTGGAGAACTAGTTTTCCTGAGTTGGGAGTATTCTTTTTACCTCTTCCCTTTAGTTTCTTAGGAGAACTTAATAGTTCTTGATGTTACTAGTTTAGTGTTGCTTTTTAAATTGCCTGTTGGAGACACTGCTTTTGAAAAGGTGTTCTGGTGGAGGTAGATACTTCTAAGAAGGTTGTGTCTTTAAATTTCTACCCGCTTCATTTTCAGTCCAGTTCAGTTTTTTCTCGTGGTCTCTATTCCCTCAATTTTTACCCTTATTGCCTCAGTTTTTTTTAATAGTTTTTGCCACTTGGAGACTCTTTCTCTCTTATTTTTTAGGATAGTGTTGCCCAAGTAGTTAGAAGGAAGGTGATCTACTCACCACGTCTCATGATGAACAGTTTTCATGCTCTTTTTTCTTTTAGCCCTTATTTTTCTCAGTAGCACCAGTGAAAAGAATAGCAAAGCCTTAACCCAGCTCTTATTAAGTATGTAGACATAAATATCATTCGTTTATTTTTTTTAGTGTTATTTCGTCACTTTCAGAGTTTTAGAGTCTAGTAGGTGTTTGAAGCTAATTTGGAGCAACAAATTATATTCTAGTTTGTGTGTGTTGATATATACCGAATAATTTTAGAGAGCTGAATTACATGCTTGTATTAATCTATCTGATATATTAAATATGTGATTTTAAATTTTTAATTTTAATTTTTAAATTAAATATATTGGGGTAACATTGGTTAATAACGTTATATAAGTTTTAGGCGTATAATTCTATAATACATCATCTGTGTATTCCACTGTGTGCTCATCACCCAAAATCTCGTCTCTTTCTATCACCATATTTTTAACCCCCTTTACCTTCTTCGTTCTCCCCCAAACCCCTTCCCCTCTGGTAACCACCATACTGTTGTCTGTGTCTGTGAGTTTGTTTGTCTGTTGTTTTTTGTTTTATATCTCACAAATGAGTGAAATCATAGTTCTTATCCTTTTCTATCTGATTTCTTTTATTTAGCATGCTAGTGTTGTTACAAATGGCAATATTTCATCTTACTTTATAGCTGAGTTGTACTTGATTTTTTTTTTCAAACTAAAAATGCAAAGGGTGGCCTTTTATAATTCAGGAAGAATCATAAATAAAATTAATTGTAAAAAAGGCTTTGCAATGAGAAAAACGAAAACGAAAAATTTTCAAGCCCCACTATATATATATATAATTAGCCCCATTTCAATTAGCCCCATTATATAAATAGATGCAAAGGAGAATTTTTATGAATGCAAGAATATTTTCACTTATTGAGTAAATCTCAGAGCATAGCGTAGAATCTTATGCTTGTGAAACAATCTCACATTTCAGTTTTTACCCATCATTCTACCCTTTCCCCTTTTTCCACTCAACTGCTCTTAAAACCTAGTTATGGAATTTTTATGTTGCAGCTCTTACGATAGCCATGGAATTTAAATGGTTGCAGAAGTTATTGTAGGCTTTATTTGTAGAAAGTTTTGAAAAGTAACTTCAGGAACATAAGTAGCCACTAATTATGAACGTTTAAAATGAATCAGTCATTGATTTCTTCTTCTGAATGGATTATCTCAAGAGCTTTAATTTTCACTTAGTTCTTTTTTCATTTAAATTATGTCATCAAGGCATTTAAATTGGTTGAGAAAGCTATTTTGATACTTTTTATAAAACAAGGAGATTGGTTTTAGTTTTTTTAGCTCACAATTTTATTTTCTAATTATAAAAGTAAACTACAACGTCCCTAATATTAACACCATGTACTTCTCAAAAATTTTTTTAGTATAACCTAGGATAGCTTTTTTTCTTTCTATTGAGTAAATTTCTAGTACTCTATTTTACAAAGTTTTCTCCTGCTGGGGAAAAAGGTTAAGATTAGCTTTATAATTATATTTTATGGGATTGTATTGCTTATAAACATTTTTTTTTTCACTATATTGACTCATACCTGAAACAGCATAAATTATACAAACATTAAAGAAACTGTTATGTTTGGCAAAACAGGAGCACTTTAGAGCAAGCCTGACTGGCAGCTCATTATAGTAGGGAAGCTAACTGATACTACTACTATTTGAGTCAGGTAAACTGGGAGGTTGGCTGATACTTTATTGGACTTAGAGTCAACCCTTTGGGAAATTTCAGGGTATGGCAAGAGTGGTACCCTTCCCCTTCTCAGGGTTTTACCTGATCTCTGTAAATGAGGTAGCTGTAAAGTTGGATTCAGTACCTCTTGAGTGGCACTTTGGTCAGTCATTGTTAAAAGTAGATAATGGGTAGAAAGGAGGAAAGTATATGTTGTTTCCTCTTCTATTTAATTATTGAGAAAACATTTTCTTCACTTGGAAAAAAAAGTCTTAATTTTATTACCTTCTTCATGGACCTTCGTCCTGGCTCTTTTGTGCTCAGTCACTAATTTCTATATTGCCAGTTTTTGCTGAGATATACCATATATTAGGCAAACAGTAATTAATTATTGTGCTCAAGGGCACTGTAACATTTTATTTCCATTTTTTACTTGTGTATACTTACCAGTGAAAGTAAATAAAATAGCCTTTTCTTTACCTGAGTTAGTCTGTGTGTTAGACACTTAAAAAGTTGTGTCTTTAGCTCTTTTTATGTTTTAGAACATATAACTTTGTAATTTTTGCATAGACATGATTAACTTCCCTCCATTGCCTAAAAATATTCAACCTGTTTTAGAAAGATTAGTAGGAAATTTGTCATTGAATCAGCATGAATTTACTACCATTTTTGAATAAAAGGACTAGTTAGAATGCATATCTCACAAAATACTAGAGTAACCTTTGTATGTGAAAACACTTTTTAAAAATTTAGTAGTGTACTAAATAGTAACTTAGATCTAGTTTTATAAATCTGGTTAAAATGTCAAAATCACACTAAAGATTCTGATTCAAAAGGCTAAGACTGGGGCCCAGTATTCTCTTTCTTTTTAAAATAAATGTCCCAGAGTAGCTTTGATACAGCCAGTTAAGTGCTGAGAAATGACTTCCTTAATTTACCATCAAAGAGTAAACAGCTCTGGGCAAAATAAAATTCTGAGTATTTTCATAGTTAAAAGGCTAAGCATGTTTTTCAGAGTGATACATTCTGAATCAAATTCTATTTTTATGTAAAAATTATTATACAACAAAAGCCTAATATCACTTTATCCTTTCACATGAAAAGTTTGGGAAAATTCTTTAAATTTATCGTAATGGGATGCAATATGTAATTTATAGCACCTTTATTAAATAATATTACATTCAGAAACAAAGTGCTAGAGAATGGAGGGTGTGTTTATTTTGTTTGCTTTCTATGTTGCTCTTACACTGCTAGGTACCCTGTGTGTATTTAGTAAATCTTCAGCGAGGCAGGGCATAGAGAGAAGCTTGAGATCCAATTTAACTACTAGGTCCTGCCTCTCTGGGGATGGCAAGCCTTCAGCTGTGGGTCCTGCCCATATCTTCATCATCTCTCCTGCTTGCAAACAGGTGCCTGTTCTGGAGAAGCTGCTCTCGGTTAAAGCCAACACTAAATATCATAAATGTTAGCATCCATTATGAATACTCTCTTGACTTTTAAATTTTGTACAATTGCTTGTTGTTTTCTTAATGCTTTTTGATCAATCAGTAAATATTAATAAGTGCTTCTTTTTATAAAAGGGGTTAATTTTCATAAAATATGTTCTTTGACTAGTATGAAGTACTCCTTTGTGTGCAAGATCATGATGATCCAGCCATTGATGTATGTAAGAAGCTTCTTGGAAAATATCCAAATGTTGATGCCAGATTGTTTATAGGTAAGCAACAAGTTCTACAATAACTGTTTTGCTTTAGCAGTATTAGCTTTTAGTAATCTTTGCATTAAACTATAGATTAAAGTGTTAGCCACCCACCGAAGTTATTGGCATGCTTGCTTTATGCCTGTTTATTGGAGTTGTGCAAGGTGTTTATATCCTTAGGAGAAAACTTAAGTTATAAAAACAAAGAGTTTTTTTCATATCTGGAATTAACCAAGATAACAACAAAAAAAATTACCCCAAATTATATTTACTTATATTGTCACTGTGTGGCCTTTTCTGTATCTCATTGACTGTAATTGTGAGTAAGTGGTAGAATTTACTTTTATTTTATTGCAAAAAGAATATTTATCTAAAAGCTTATAGGCTTATTCTAAAGACTTTAAAATAGTGATTCACATTTACTATTAATACAAGAACTTAAGATGTTAGAAAACACAAACTAATACATTTTTAAAGATAAGTAATGTAATATTTTTTTGAGAATGAACAATATTTTATAAATATGTTAGGAATAATAAGAAATGTAAAATATAATTTTAAAGTATGTTCGTTTAAGTTATTAAATATGCAAATACTTTTCACTTCTCTCTACCATGTCTAGATACATGGTAGAAAGAAGTAAAAATATTTTCAAGGTTGCATGAATTTTTCACTGCTGTACCTTTAAATTTTTAGGTGGCAAAAAAGTTGGCATTAATCCTAAAATTAATAATCTAATGCCAGGATATGAAGTTGCGAAGTATGATCTTATCTGGATTTGTGATAGTGGAATAAGAGGTAAGGTTTTCTTATTTATTTTATAAAACTATTCTTTTGATGAAAATGCCAAAGGCAATCTGAAAATAAATTTTCTGAAAATAAGTTTTTGCTTGCCTAATGAATTCATTTCATTATTGTTTCATGCTTATATGTCAAGTTATACTAAGATTTTGACTTTTTTAATGCTAATCTGAAATGTTACATGTCTAAAAACATTTTCATTTTGAAGAGAAAATTCCATCCATTTAAGAAGTATAGTCATGATCCTTTAAACAGTCTAAGAGTTTTTTCATAGTTGTAAATTTTGCCTTGTTCATGTGACATTACCTTTTACTTTAATCTGTTGGTGGCATGCATAATATACTGTCTCACACAAAGGGATAGAAATTAATAGGTGAGTATTTTACTAGAACACATTCATGGCTTTTTACTTAGGTGGTTTTAACAGGAAATCTTTTATGTACTGAAATTATAATTTGCATTTTTAAATGTTTATGCTTAAAATAATTTCAGCATTCTGTAATATTCTGTTATATTCCGATTATACCAGGTTTCTTATTCATTACACTACTGGATAATTCTTTGTCATTGAGACTGTCTGCAGAATGTTTAGCAGCATCCCTGACCTCTACCCACTAGATGCCAGTGGCATCCCTTTCACACTTGTGACAAGCAGAAATGTCTCTAAATAGTGCCAGTTGAGAACCACTGCCCTAGAATAAGTGTATTTAAGGTCCATATACACTTTTATACATTAAATTTAGTTCTTAAAGACTTGAAGGAATGAAGTCATGTGAAATGATATGTTGTTTGAAGATGAGGTAATGATATAAATTTTTTTATTAGCCTAAAATGCAAATTTGAAAATTAATAGAGGTGTGGCACTCCTACTCTTTCAAGATCTTTACAAATCTGTCAATTCATGGTCAGAGATTATGTTCATTCTTCACATTGGCTATCTTAAATTATTTACTGCCTCATATTTATTAAATTCTCAGTGCACTGAATGTCTGTCAGGTATATATATCATTTGATTCCCATTACCAGTTTTATAAGATAGGATATTTGAAACCCTCCAAGAAAGTGGATGCTTACTTCCTATGGTTGAAGAATAGAGGAGCCAGCATAAGAACTGAGGTCCTTTGACCTCGGCTCCTGTGGCTTTTCAACCAGGACACATTTTTCATTATTCTGGTTTGGAGGTTCTAAAATGGGGAGAGTAACGTTTCAAGGGTATCCTGCTTCTGGTACAGATTAGGTATATACTGATGTGAAAATTATGTATAGAGTAAATTAGCTTATCATAGACCATGCTTTTTTGAAATTTGTATTCTACTCAGAAGTACGATTGAGATTCATTTTATTAGATTCAAATGTAAAAAAAATAAAATAAAAATTGCTTTTCTTAATCATTTAATAGCAACTCATAAAACACATTTTACATTAGTGAGTACTTTACTAAAAAGAAATTTTTCTCTCTTTCTCTTGCCACCTTTTTGTCTTTTTTATTGTAGTAATTCCAGACACGCTCACTGACATGGTTAACCAAATGACAGAGAAAGTAGGCCTGGTTCATGGGCTGCCTTATGTAGCAGACAGACAGGGCTTTGCCGCCACGTTGGAACAGGTAAGTGAGATGGTTATAAATAATATTCTTGTTATCAGATTCCTAATCTTCCAGAAGCCTGAGACTATTGTGAGAGTCAGGATGACATTTGGGACAGGACCAATTGTCCACTAACCAAATTTTTGTTTTGAAAAGAAACCCTGGGTAGTTACATTAAAATAAAAAACTTTGTATTATACTCTGCTTTCCATTTTTGTTTTAGAAATATTTGTGTTGCTTTATATGCTAATGATAAACATCTCCCAGATTATACCCATTCCCTTAGGTTAGGTTTAATTTGTCACAGAGTGAATGGAAATAGTCCAGAGGGAATATCCCATTCTATGCAGAAATCTTGGGAGCTTCCTCCAAGTCGCTAGTCCCACTTCTTTCCTAAAACCTCACTTAAGGAAATTTGGTTCCATTTAGCATCACAAAGGGCTTCCATTACAGTCTGGATGATAGGGTAGGTGGCAGGAATCGTATCCTCAGTTCTGATGATTCTCATGTTCCATGCTGTGTGTGTAATTCCTGCCATTGAGAAAGATCATTGCCCTCTATATTTCAAGCTAATCAGAAAAGGCAACATATCTAAGATGTAAATAATAAATCAGATTTTATATCTAATAATTAGGGTGATGACCATCTTCTTTTACCATTAATTTAACAGCTGCATATCTCATGACTTCGGAGCATATTGAGGGAAAGGACAGTAAAATGGGAGATAGAATTTTAGTGTCTGCCCTGTTTATGAAAAATGCATTGAACAATAAAATGGGAGAAATTAGAAGCTCAGCTCAGTGACTTGAGGACAGGAAACAGCTAGCTATGAAAGGTTACAAGAAATGGCTTAAGAAATATGATTGTCCTAAAGATTGATAGAACTGTAAGCAGTGTTTGTGTATATAAGCATGTGTGTATGCCCATGCATACATATATACGCACGTATATGCATACATACACCAATATGTGTAGGTGTGTGTGTAGTTACATAAACATTCTGGAAGAAGTTATGTTAATATTATGTTAATAGTTTGTTAATATTTTTTAGGACAGTGTTATTTTTTTACTTATTTTGTATTCAAATGAAGTATTATTCGGATAAATCTTTGAATCTTGCTGTTTTAGGGGAGATAATATACATTTGAGAATAGAAGTAATAACAAGAGTATTCAACCAAATAAATTACTGCCTACTATATGTAAACACTTATTTTGTACCAATTTTTTTCAAGTAGTTCATGTTAAGAATAATATGACATTCAGTCATACTTAAGGACAATTCATTAGGAATAAGAGTGTATAAACACCATACTTTTAACAAAATTCTAACTGTATACATAAGTTTTTGGATTTTTGTTTTTGTTTTTGGCAGGTTTACTTTGGAACTTCTCATCCAAGGTCCTATATCTCTGCCAATGTAACTGGTTTCAAATGTGTGACGGGAATGTCTTGTTTAATGAGAAAGGATGTGTTAGATCAAGCAGGAGGGCTTATAGCTTTTGCTCAGTACATCGCTGAAGATTACTTTATGGCCAAAGCAATAGCTGACCGGTAAGAAAACTAAATTACATTAGGCTATAGTATTTTTTTGTACCTAACTTCTCTTGGTTTATTGTATTTGTTAAACCCATGTATTATGGGCTGTTTTTTTTTTCTTTTTTTTGCTAATGAATACAAAATAGGTAAATATTTTTAGAAAGAAATTTTCATTAATTATTTATAGACATGTTAGACCAATGAAGCAGGTAGATGTTCTTATTCTTCTATATTCTTCAGAGTAATGTGGTTTGAAGTGATGGAAAGGAAGCATCTATGTAATTGTGAATTTTCATTATTATGGATGTAAATTTCTGTGTTTTAGAAGATTTAAAAGTATCAGTGCAGTCATAAACCAGTAGGTGAAAGTTTAAAGAATATGATTTTAAACTTTGAAATTTCTCAGATTATTCGATACTTTGCTAAGAAGCCATTAATGGTTCACATGACCGACTTAACATTTCTCTGTCACCAAATGATAACTGTTTGCTTTTAAAGGGGATTCACCTTTGTGGTAATTTACTGTGATAATTTAGATGTGTTTTTAAAACTTGAAGTCGGTTCTTAAAAATTCTGTTATGGAGTGCAGTGCAGTTTAAGGCTTCCTAACATTTCACGTGAGATGTGTCATGCTGCTTTTTGTTAACTGTACACACACATCACCCTCCTACCCCCTTTTGGTTAGTAGTGACAGAGACTGAACTATTAAATACACAGCCCATTCCACGCAGAACTTTCAGAATGCCTGCTTTTTAAGTTTTCTTAAACTGTGAACTGAGGGATTGTGGTTCCTTCCAGCTCTTAGATGGTACTATCACGGGCCTGCGTAATTGCTAAAATATCCATAATTATGATGTGCCCTAAGCAGGGTGCTAATCCTGAGGACTAGGCTCGCCCTGATCCCTCTTTACAGTGATGAGTAAATGCATAACGAGTCACACATGCACGTGTTCATCATCATAGCTCATTTTATAATTGTCTTAATTTTCAGAGGTTGGAGGTTTGCGATGTCCACTCAAGTTGCAATGCAAAACTCTGGCTCATATTCAATTTCTCAGTTTCAATCCAGAATGATCAGGTGAATCAGCTTGCTTTCTTCTCTTTATACTTTATTCAAGGAAGAGGAAAGGGAGTAATTTTACATGATCTAACTTGGTTTAAACAAAAAATCTAAAAGTCATATTTTGGTTTTGTTCCAGAAAAAAAGTTTAGCTTCTTTATTAAAGTAAATTTAATGTCAAACTATTTTTTTTTTTCACTGTGTAACACTGAAAGCATTCAAGAAAGAGATGTTAAGACTTTGGATTCTTTTCCATGTTCATCTCTATTTTCTCACTTTCTACACTTTGAATTGTATAATCTTTACTCATCAGAGAACAGACCATACAAATGAATTTGTAGACTTTTTCCCTTGATGTACTAAATAAAAATAGAAGAGAGATTTATTAAATACTCTTTAAAGAGGTGGGCCTTTATATCACACAGTAAAGAGCTGATCGTTTAGTCTTATAACCAGTCTTAAAACTTCATTTAAAGAAATTTTTTTTTTCTTAAGGTGGACGAAATTACGAATTAACATGCTTCCTGCTACAATAATTTGTGAGCCCATTTCAGAATGCTTCGTTGCCAGTTTAATTATTGGATGGGCAGCCCACCATGTATTCAGATGGGATATTATGGTATTTTTCATGTGTCATTGCCTGGCATGGTTTATATTTGACTACATTCAACTCAGGGGTGTCCAGGTATGTGGATAGGCATGAAGAGAGGTTAGCAATCATTTGGTGGAACTAAAACTTTTTAATTTAGAGAAGGTTGAAGAACATCTATCTGAGCCATTCTTCAGCTTCCTATTGAAGATTAACATCAGTTTAAACATTCCTTTCTTTAGTGGAATGTGGACACAAAAGTTAACTTGACTTTCAACTTTCAATTAGTTATACAATCACTTTTATTAAGATTCCAACAACTCAGACTATATTAGGATAGCAGTTTTTTAATGCTTCTCCTCTACTCATAATAAACATTTTCTTAATCAATATAGCATGACAATTGAATTATCTAAAGGAACAGACTTAATTTTATGTAGTGTAGTTAAATGAGTGAATTCAAAGAATTTAATTTTTTAACTATGTCTTTTGTCTGACAGTAAATCAGTTTTTTTTTTTTTTTTTTTAATTCCTAGGGTGGCACACTGTGTTTTTCAAAACTTGATTATGCAGTAGCTTGGTTCATCCGTGAATCCATGACAATATACATTTTTTTGTCGGCATTATGGGACCCTACTATAAGCTGGAGAACTGGTCGCTACAGATTGCGCTGTGGAGGAACAGCAGAGGAAATCCTAGATGTATAACTACAGCTTTGTGACTGTACATAAAGGAAAAAAGAGAAGTATTATAAATTATGTTTATATAAATGCTTTTAAAGATCTACCTTCAGTAGTTTTATCACATGTATGTTTTGGTATCTGTTCTTTAATTTATTTTGCATGACATTTGCATCTGTGGGAAAAAAAAAAACCAACACATCTGTAGTCTTGGCCAAATGGTATACTTTATTTTGTGGAAGTAGAGAATCAAGAGAATCGGTTCTAGGAACCTGGGTTTGGTTTTTGTTGTCGTTTATTTTTTTTTTTTTAAATAAATGTGTGTGTGTGTGTGTGTGTGTGTGTGTGTACACATATGTATATATATATGTATATATATGTATATATATGAACGCTCTGCAACAAACACTGACAGTATCCTTCAGTAGAGAAAGTTTCTTATTTGTGAGTACACTCTTTTAGAACATTTATGGGATGGCAGCAGCTTTCTTTGGGGGTTTAGAAGAGGAAAAGGTAATTAGTATTCCTGCCTAAAGGGAATAGTGATGAACAGTGAACAATCCATAGCAAGGTACTAACTGAGAAACTTTTTCATGCTTTATGCCTACCTCTTGTAGTTGTTGCAGAGCAGATATAAATTGTAATAAAGTAGCTAGGCCTTGCAAAAACAAACAGAAAAACTGTAACAACAACAATAATAAAAGAGCTGGAGTCTAGTATTTCTATGAATCTGTGAGATATTTTTTTGGTCTCATGGCAATGAACCAAAAGTGGTTGAGTTTGGTTTTTAATTGTAGCCATGTATTGAAGGCATCCTTTTGACCAACACTTGTTGGTTCTGTCTTGAACCATTGTTAATCACTGTGCTGGTAAACCTTTCCTTCCCTTCTTCTTACCTGAACCTCCCCCATCTTTCCTTCTTTTTTTTTTTGGGGGGGGGTAGGAGGGTAAGGGTGTTTGTTTTCGTGTGAGTGGATGTTTTGATAGTTGTGAGGAGAAATGCATTTCAGACACATTTCAATCATGAGCTATTTTCTTACACAGTATGTCTTATTGTTAAAAAGAATGTAATTTCACGATACAGGTATTTAATATCTTTTTTAAGTAAGTAAATACTCTAGCCATCAATAAATAAAGTGCAGTAGAGTATTAAGAAGGGGCAGGAAGAATTTAACTCTTAAAATTAACCAGTATCAAACTAAGTCTACTGTGTGTGGTTTTTTTTTTTTACTGTTACAGGTAGTCTAGTCTTATTTAAATTGGATTTTTGTATTCCAGTTTGTACGACAAAATAGACTAGATCCATGCTAGTTGTAAATGCATGCTGTATTTCACTCTTCTCTTCCCATCATGCCGCTAAACTTGCTTGTCAGGTTGTGCTTAACTTGTGGTGAACTGGACTTGTTTTTGTTTTAAAAAATAGGCAAATAGGTAAGGGACAGTGCATAAGCCTTTTCTTTTTATTTTCTTTTTTTGTTTGTAGTGGAATTTTTGCTTTTTCTATAGGATTGGATGGCATGTTGTCCATATGAACGCCTGCTGCAGGGCTGACACTGGCAATATGGCAGCTTTAAATTCTAAGTTACTGTAGTTTCCATGTCAAACCATAATGTGTAGCATCTTAGCAATAACTACATGTTTATAGAAAATGAACACTTTTTCACTTCACTGAGCCAATTCATTTAATTGTCTAATGACTATACACATGGTTTAAATTGTAACATATCTGTAAATGTGTATATACTTTGTATACACATTATATACAATTAGCTTTTCTCTGGGCCAAACTGCTGCTTTTTTTTTTTTTTTTTTTTTGCCTTATGATGAATTTGTTTGAAGGGCATCTTCATGAACAAAGGCTTTGATGCATATTCCTTTCTATGTGAAATGGGGAGTATTGTTTCCTGAGGAAAGTCGCACAGTGAAAACCAGTCTAGTTGTGACCCACTCTGTGTTTATGTTTTTAAATCACGATTACACAAGTTGAATTTTGCTGACCATGTTTGTAATTTTTTGTTGGTTTGTTTAATGAAGTTTGGTTGATGCCATCCTTTGCACTGCTGAAGTGAAATCTTGCTTATTATTTAGCTTTTTGCTGATCTCAGTATGGGCAAGGGAACACCAAACCCAAAATGGCTGGACAGACTTCTTGTGTTTTGTAAATATAAAAATGACTGTTCTGTCTGTATGTCCCTATGTGGTAGTGGAGTATTTCTTTAAAGTGAAGCTTCACTTAAGCAAAAAGAGTGATTCTTTGTCTAGCAAGTTTAGAGTGATGATAAAATGGTAAAAAATAATGTAAATGTTGAAGAACTTTTTTTCACAACAGAACTGTAGGACTCCCAATTTAATAAACTGTCTTTAAAAAGTTGTATAGAATATACCATGTTTTATTATTTAAAATCATTGTCTTAAGTTTTTTGTTCAAAGAATAAAAATTTGAATACAATCAAAACATTAACAGTGATGTATTTTTGTTTCCTGTCTTTTAGTTTACATTTTTATTATGATCTTTAACCTGTTCCACCATTTGCATCAGAATTATTAGAAAAATTCTGTCAAGTGTTAATTTTGAAATCTTGCTTTTATCTGTGCCACAGGCAGACTTGTGACTTAAAGTTGGGCTTTTCGATATTGGTTGCATGTTAGAATCACCTGGAGAACATTATTGAAAATATAGATGCCTGGGCTCTGCCCACAGAGATTCTGGTTTAATTAGTCTGAGGTGGAGCCTGAGCTCTGCTCTTTGTTCTACTGTGCAGACAGCCCTGAGAAGCACTGGTCCATAATAGCATTTAGAAGAGTCCCATTGGTCCTTTTAGTTCTCCTCTCATCTGGGCTCACAGCCTGAACTCAGCCATCTAGACCTTACAACTCCAATGGCTAGAAAAGGCAGATCCAAGGAGAGGAATGGAAAGACACTGCTGCCGGAGGCCTAAATGGGGGGTAGACTGAGCCGCACCCTACACACTGTCCAGGGCGGGCACCTCCCAGGCGAGAAGCACTCCCAGGCCTGTTTCGCCACCAGCCTGTGAGAGAAGAATACTCCCAAGTGGAGAGCCAATCCCAGGGAAAGGCGAGGGCGGGGGACTCCAACAGGGGTCTGGCATCTTGGCCCAGTGAAGAAGCTCATTCTTCCGAGTTCGTAGTTTGTAATTAACCCTGAAGTTTAAGAAATGATCAACAAAAAGTTGAGGGTAAGTCTTAGAATTTTATAGCTAGGCAAGCTTCAGAGAGCCCTCACTTTATTTTAAAGAAGCTGAGACAGCCACTGGGAAAATTATGATCACAAGGGTTAGACAGTTGCTGGCTGAGCTGGGAGCGGCTCCTTTGTGGATCAGTTCCCAGTTTGTACATTACTCCACTAGGTCTTGTTTAAAGTTCTGCCTACAACAGTTTTAAAACTTGGTATATAAACCCTAAAAATGTTTAAGTCCTTATTTTTAATAACCACCTAGATTCCAAGTCTTAAAAGTTATTATAGAGAACCAGATTCAAACCTGCGGAACAAGAATGTAAACTATTATAAAGCTAGTTAAGATAAAATACTTTATACACATCATTTGATACAGAAAAAGACTATGTTCACATAGATTAAAATAACAGTTCAAACGTTCCCTTCTGAAGTTTATTAGGGATGTATCATCTGAATTATTAATTTCAAGCTACAGTTTGACTATATCAACTTCATTTTATTGGAAAGGAAACGAACCTTGCAAAATGGTGAGCAAGTAAGATCCCGCAGAGCTGCAAGGATAAGCTTTTAAATGAGTCATTTGCCGAAAAAATACTAATATCTGCAAGATAGTTTAAAACCACTACCTCCACATTTTCTAAAAACAGACAAAAATACATTCTTTAACAGTTTCTTAAGGAACTAGTTGTCTAAGAACCAATGTATGCTAAATCCTGGGCATGGCCCCTCCGCAGTCCTGGGAAGGATTGGCAGAGACCGTGGGTGTCTGTGGAATGGTTTCATGTGATTATGCTGTTAAGACTATTAGTCATCAAGACAAACATGCTAATGGCATGGATTTATAATTATCTAAACAACTTAAAGATGTCATTTCTTCCAGGAGTGGAAGTATTCTGTACTGCCTTCCCCTGCTGCCTTCACACCTCCCACTGACACCTCGTTCTTACTTTGTGTCCTTAACACTTGTCATCAGCCCTGGAACTTCTATCATCTCCCCTCGTGGCTGACCAACACCAGGACAGCCAAGGGAACATGGGCAGAATGCTGGAGATGTCCAGCAGACAATGGACACGCAGCCCTGGAGCACAGAAAGGAGTAGGTTTAGAAGTGGGGGCTTTGAATCAATTTCCATAGAAGTGACAGTTCAAGACTGAATGTGGTAACCCAAAATGGTGTAAACTGATGAGAGCTAAGGGACAGAATCTTGGGGACAAATTTGCATATACAGTGGGAGAAAAACACCCAGGAAAAGAGGCTGCCAATCCTGAGGTCAGAATAAGCCTTTTGGTAGCTGTGGGACTTGGGCCAGCTCACTTAATCTCTGAGCTTAAATTTGTTACCATGTGGAATGGGGAGGTAATGTATATAAAGCATAGTGATGGCTAGTTCCCCTTTCAAAGAAGAAAGAATCGTAAGAGCGCCACAAGTGCCCTAGAAAGAGATTTCAAGGAGGAAATGGTTCAGTGCGGGGTCATGGACGATAAATAAGAAGGGCTGATGAATTCTGGAATAGGCACGCTCCTTACGCTTCCTGCAGTGTCACCAGTGCTGTTGGATAGCAGTCTATTGTGAATTGTCTCAGATAATGATAGGTGAAGCAGCAGCAAGCGAGTAATACAGCTTCTCAATGAACGCTGTAAGAATTTATCAAGAATTCAAGTCAGAAAGAGATGATGAAGGGTAATTGTCCATGCAGATCTTCCAGCCCTGTGACTTTTTCCTAGACCAATCTCCCTACCCCATGATCGGCGTCCAGTGTGGAGTTTGGGGCTCTACAGTCCTGCGCATAGTCTGCACCTTTTCATTTTGTTTTGTATTTCACTTATTTTAGTTCCTGCTTTGTCGCTATATTGACCTAGAGCTTAACTTCGGCTTTGGCATTTCTTTCTGACCCCATGTTCCTCAGCATTACTCAAAGCCCAGTGGAAGGTGATCCTTGTTTTGCTCCTTTCATTAGAACTTCCGTCCCCACCACCCCAGCCCCACCCTGTGTCTCATTGTCACCGGACCACTGTTCTCCAAACTGAACTAGAGCTTCCTTGTTCTCATGATGTTTCCTTGCCCTGAAATTTCTTGTCCTTCCCTCCATATCCACTTTCTTGGCCCATTGGGATCCTCTGTCTTTTAAACCTGAACTCACATTCTGGAATTTCTCCAAAGCTCCGTGTACTTACATTATCGTCTGCTTCATTTTGTCAGGCATTCTACCTCAGGTCTGCAAGTTATTCCCAGTTTTTAAGGGCTTGAACTTGGCATGGCATCATAGTCATTTTTGTGCCCTTTTCTCTTTTCACCCCTCCATGCCCTCCGGTATTTTCACATTACAGTCACTCAGTAAATGTATTTTATTGATAGTCTAGGAGAAACTCATTAATTCAGGTTCAAATGTCTTATAACACTTCTCACCTGCTCATTGTGTTAGCATTTGCTATTTCATTTCTTCCCTCTGCTTAACAAAAGCATTTATCTGCATATGAGTAAAATACTAAATTTCTGTTTTACTCTTCTGGAATCTTCTAGTTCTGATTTTTGTTTCTTTGTTTACTTTAAAAAGCCAACGGTTATTGGGAAAAAATCAGAAGCGGCTATGGTAAATCCTCTTACCAGCACTCTCACCAGCACCCTTCGAGCTTGCTGGTTGTTGTGTTTTATTTTTTTAAGGTAACATATTGCTTTTCAAATTATAAAAACAGTATATATTTACTATAGAAGGCTTGAAACAAAAATTAATAAAAGCACTCCTAGGCATACACCTAAGAGAATTGAAAACAAGAAACATGTCTACACAAAAACTTGTAACATGAATGTTCATAGCATCATTATTCATAAGAGTCAAAAAAATGGAAACAGCTCAAATGTCTATCAGTTAATGAATGAATAAACAAAATATGTGTAATTGTATATCCATACAATGGAATATTATTAGGCACTAAAAAAGAAATTAAGATTGGTACATGCAACTTTAAAACATGCTAAGTAAAAGAAGCCAGATACAAAAGGCCACATAATAGATGATTCTATTTGTATGACATGTCTAGAATGGGCAAATCCGTGGAGACAGGGAGTACAGTGGTTGCCAGTGGCTGGAGGGCAGGAGAAATGGGGAGTGATTCCTAACAGATACCGTGTTTCTTTTTGAAGTGAGGAAAATGTTTTGCAGTTAGAGGTGATGGTTGCACAACCTCTTGAACATAACTAAAAATCACTGAATTGTGTACTTCAAAAGGTGAATTTTATGGTATGTGACCTATTTCCTTTTTAAATAAAGGAAAAATAAAAATTACTGTTAATATATTATTTCCAGTGTTCTGACACATTACTGAGATGCTTTTCAGAGAGGATGTGTGTAGCTGCTCATTATTTGACATCCTTGCTAGAACTCAGAATTGCTATTTTCTAGATCTTTCTAAATTGGACAGATGAAAATATTGCACCTTATTGTTTAAATATTTTGATTTTTGTAGTGACTGGTAAGACTGAATATTTTTGTATGTATGATTTTTAGCCATTGGAATTTCTTCCATTTATTAATCTTATTTAAATAAGGTTCTTAATGTTTTCTTATCATCCTTTCTATATCACTTTTCTTTTTAACCATATAAAACAACTTACATTACAAACAGAACACTGCTAAAATCTTTGCATTTAGGATAATGTTTCTCAAGATAAGATGGAATAGGCACAGAAATAATTGGCATTTGTGCAACTAACTAAATGGCCTATGTAAGTGTCCAAATCAAAGATCAGTTTTCCCAAATGTTATTTCCCTCCCTCTTTTAGCATAAAATGGCTTCATGTTACCTTCAGGATATAAAGCCCAAGCTTTTCTCATCCAGAGAAACTGTTTGGGCTAAGTCCCTGCCAACCTCTTCAGCCTCATGTCTCACCACCACCTTACCCCACTCACATAAACTCTCCTCAAATAAACGTCCTGCAGTGTTCCTGATATCTGCCCTGTCTTGCTCTGGGCCTTCGTACGTGTCGCTTCCTCTACTGGTTCTCTCAATTTCTCTAACTAACCCCATCCTGCCCTCGGGACTCAATTCAGATGCCAAGTCCTCTATGACTTATCTTCTTAGACTATGTACTCCCATGTCTGTGCCTCCACAGCCTCACCCCTCAGGTCCACCTTAGCCCTTAACATTAACATTATATTAATTGCCCTTTTGGTTGTTCATTATTAGATTGAAAATGTCAAGGGCAGGAAGGTCAGTAATATTTGACTTTGTGTTCTAAGCACCTTGCTTAGGACCCGACACAAAGTCCACTCTAGTGAATGAATTAATGAGCAAACAAAGATAAGCATACCTTTATCACTAATATTATGCCTATAGCTAATCATATAATGCTTAGGAGTGCAGACTGCTTGCGTGCACTTTCCAGCATCTATCTACATTGCCTTCCTGGACCTCTCTGTGCCTCAGTGGACGAGGTCAGTATGAGAATTAAAGGAGAAAATGAATATGAAAGCCACATTCTCAATAAAAGCTTTGTGTTACTCTCATTAAGGCTCTCAAGTGCTAGGTCACTAATGAAAGCTTGATTACCCCGTGAACAAAGTCGCTCTTCTTCCTTCAAGTCCTGAGGAAAAGAATTGTTCGCAATCTGATGGAGAGTGTTGCATATTTTCTAGGGCAACTGACCCTCAGCCTTCAGTGCTTCAGAGTAAATATTCTAGTGTTCAAGTAGAAAATCAATCTGATTTATTTGGACTGTTATAAACAGTGCTATTGTAGCCCATATAATACCGTCCAGAATTTTAGAGCCAATGGACTGAGTTGCAAGGCTTGGCAGGCTGTTGCAAGACTGCATTGCACAGGCCTGCACTGAATATTTTGCAAGAATAACTGACAAAATCTGAAGGCAGAGCACCAAATATGTACATATGTGGAATGGGATGCACCTGGAGCATGGGCAACATTCAAAGATTTTTACCTGGGTGGAACATGTCCAGCTATGATTCCAGCTATGGACAACTGGTTCTATATAATTCAAAGACAGTTTCTGAGGTGTTCCATGACTCCGGGCACTGAGAGCAATGAGCATGGGGGACTGAGGGAGCTGGTCATCTGAAAGGGAATTTTCTTCCACATGGCTTAGTGTCTTCTATGGTTCCTAAACTGTAGGATGAATAAGAATTATTTTAAGTGCGAATTGCAGTGCCCCATGTGATAAAGCCAAGAATTCTAAACCTTTCTAAAGGTTTAGATGTAGGCCCTTTCTAGTATACTTTGAGGAACATTACAGTGCGGACATATCGCCAGGGATGTATTTTACACAAGTCAAGGATAGTGAAGTGAAGGCCTTGGGGACAAGAGGGTTGAGGCTCAGGCCTTAGGACATCATTTTTTTTATTTCTAGGTGAAGTGGCTGTGATAGTGTGATGTGTGGTAAGAAACAAATATTTGGTTTCTGGCACAGAGCACCTAAAATCCTTAGTATTTCCTAAGCAATGAAATCTGTAGAGGTGTCTTTTGTTATGTTAATGAGGTGGCTTTCAGAAAGCACCTAAGATGGAGGCTAATTGCCAGGAAAACGGACCATGTGATTGGAAGGTTGGAGCTTTCAATTTCATCCCCAACCTCTGGGACCAGAGAAGGGCCGGAGGTTGAATCAACCACCAAAATGGCCAATGATTTAATCAATCATGCCTGTGTAATGAAGCCTCCATGAAAACCCAGAAAGATGCAATTCAGAGAGCTTCCAGGTTGGGGAGCACATGGAGATTTGGGGAAAGTGGCATCTTTAGAAAAGGAAGGAAAGCTCAGTGCCCCTTTCCCCACACCTTGCCCCATGCATCTCTTCCATCTGGCTATTCCTGAGTTATATATATCCTTTTATAATAAGCTGGTAATCTAGTAAATGAAAGTGTTTCTCTGAGTTTTGTGAGCTGCTCCAGGCAACTAATTAAACTGGAGGAAGGGGTATGAGAACCTTCAATCTATAACCAGTCACTTAGAAGCATAGGCAACAACCTGGACTTATGCTTGCCATCTGAAATGAAAGGGAGGGGGTAGTCGTGTAGGACTGAGCCCTAAAACTGTGGGATTTGAAAGTATTTCCAGGTAGATAGTATCAGAAACGAGTTGAATTCTTGGCCACCCAGCTTGTGTCCTGAGCATGGCTTGGTGGTATGAGGGGAATCCTCCCCCATCCATACGTTGGAATTTTAAACAAGAACTAAATAGTTGGCCCAATATAAACGCAATTACCAGAGGTTGCGACAACACACAGGAGTCTGCAAAGCAGGCCATATGGAAGAGCAGAGGTAGATTGGCAAATGAGAGATGTGGTAACAGGGGAAAGAGAGGCAGAGAAACATTGCTTGGAACATTAATAGAAAGTTGTTGGGGTTTTTTTTTGTTGTTGTTGTTTGTTTGTTTTAGCAATTTAAAATTTTCTCACCAGCATAACTGGAACTTCAAATTTTTACTTTGTTTTCCTGCATTAGCCTAAGAAGTTGCTGTCCAATGAGACTGAACCAAAATTGCCAGGTGAATGTAGGAAGCAGTCTCTGTCCTCAGAGTCCCCACTAATTTGGGCTAGCTGTGCTGCACTGCCCATTTTTAGGGATTTCTAGGAAAGTGACAACCTATACGGTCACTTCAGATCGCAGTCCCTCCTACCCAGGAAAATTCAGCCACCGAATGAAGAATCCAGACACGGGGATGAAGGTCCAGATCTGGCTGCCTTACGTCCCTGCTGTGACCTTCTCTGGGGAATCTGGCATGATTTCACTGAGTCTGGCAGCACTATAAAGAGGTTTAGCTTTCTTGCACCTAAGAACAGAGACCTACCCACAAAAGCCTCAGGAGAAAAGTCCCTGCTTCCTGGCCCCTGTTACAGTGGCAGTTAGTCCACCCACCACTGCTTAAAGAATTTCAACAGCTGACTTGCCAAATTATCAGGCCTAAGTTATTACAAACAAAGGGAACATGTCATTTTTAGGAAACAGACCAAACAGAATGGCCAGAATATATGGATAAATTGAGGCAGAATTAATGGGAGACACAGAAGAGAAATTCAATTAAAACATAATGAGAACTTTTAAGAAGATTGAATTAGAGCATAAAAAATGAAATTATGGAATTAAAAAGCATGACTTCTAAATTTAGAAATGTGATGTAGAAATTAAAGAGAATGATTACCTTTGAAAACCAAATTAGTGTTTGAGGGTATGGGAATGTCCCAGTAATCCAGAGCAAAACAAAACAAAGAAGACCAATTAGGTGGCACTTTAATAGTCTAATAATAGCAGTTCCAGAAGGAGAAAGGAGAAAAATAATGATTTTGATGTAAAAGACTCCCTAGTCCCAGGTGGAAGTAATGAAAAGACACACACTCACACAAATAGTATCCTGGTGAAATTTTTGACTTTCAAGAATAAATTTAATGCTCATCAGCCAGAAAGAACAACTTGACAAAGGAAGGAAAGTCAGGCCATCAGTGGACTGCCAACAATACCGGAGACTCTTGGGAGATAAAGGAATGATGTTTACAGGCTGTTGGGGGGGGGGGGGTGGAATGGATAATGACCTCAAAAACTTATATCCAGTCAAAAGATTATTATATGAGGGCAAAGAGAAATCATTTTTGGACAAGTAGGATCTCAGAAAGTATACCACCCCAAAAAATAACTCCAAACAAAAATCTCTGCATAAGAGAAAACAAAGAATACAAGAAAACTGTGTGAATAATGAATCTTGTATTTATTAGACATGACCTAAATGAGCAATGCTAGTGTGATGTGGAATAACAATTTTTGAATCAGATAAGGGGAAATTTAAATAGTCTTGGCTAAAATTCTGAGTTACCTCAAAACCTAAGAATGGAGATGTGACAGAAAAAGGGTAACCGTGGTTTCCAGCTTCTTCGAGGTTTAGGAGTCTTGGCGGGTGGCCTGCAATGCCACTACACAGTGCACAGCAAACAACTTAAAATTGCTTCTTAGACATAAAAAGTATGTTCTTCCACACAGGATTTACTACTGGCCGTAATACCCCTTCTGTCTCTCTCTCTCTCCCTCTCCCCTTTCTCTAACCTAGCTGTCTCCTTTCTTTACATTCTCAACTCCTCATCCTTTTCTGGTTCCTACCCATTCTTTTCACTCTTTACACAGGGCAAATTAACCAGATTGCAAACTTAGCTTTAGGCTCACCCCTGCAGATCCAAAACCAATCAAGGTGCTCAGCTGAACAAAAGGAAAAGTTTCTCTCCCCGTAATAAAGAAGACCAGTGGAAAGCTCGTGATTATGGTGTTTCCTTTTATAGAATCCACCCTCATTAGAAGCCTGTGCACTTATTTTAAAGAATATTTCCCCTACTCTGTTACAGAGCCCTGTAAGAAGTTCAGGGTCACTGGAAAGCTGTAGAGTTGAGAATAGGAGTAGGGATGGAGGTAGGGACACTGAGATGAAGATGGAGAGGTTGGCACAACCAGAGTGTGCTGAGCCTTGAAAGCCTGGATGAAGAATTTAGGCTTTATCTTGAAGGTTCTGTGTTCGATTTCTCTGGATGCTATGTGGAGATAAATGAGTTTGTAATGGTAATGAACTTGAAGGTAGAGAAACCAATAGGAAAGTTGTTCTAATTCTCATGAGGAATTCTGTTTATTTGTGGAACCATCCCCACCCCTATGTGTGTGGCTAGAAACTTTTTTTCCCCCTTTGTGCAGGTCACATGGGAATGTGCCACTTACAAACTGCTCACTTTCTACAGTAGGAATCCTTCCTTGTTCCAAACCAACCCTAAGTTGGCCTTTATTAGGGTGTGACCTCCCAAAGTCCCAGGAGGTTGACACCCAAGAAAAAGTCATGTCAGGATCACAGCTGACTACATCTGACTTCCTACCTTTATTTTACCTGGCCTCTCCAAGACATCACTACAATCCTGAGTATGACTGGCTTTCAGTACTATTGATGTTGTCTTTCCGTTCCATCTCCTACCCACTCTTGGACATGTTAGCTAGTTTCACCTTTCCTGCTGCTACTTAATATTTAAACTTTGATTCTGCAGCATGTTAAATTAAAACCTTAGTTGAATATATAGCTTTATCAGGTCTGTTGCAAAAGTTATGGCATTGACCAGAAAGAAGTAGACCCCAAAAATTGATTTGATGGGGGGATTCATGTGATTCATGTAATTCAGAGTATTCCAAATCCTACTGAACTTTCTGCCAGCAGATACAGCTACTCCTCCTCCTCCTGTCCACTGGGGACCCCATATAGGGCAGGGCCAACTTCTATTTACTGAATGTATGCTCTTCTTATCATCCTGCAATGACCTTCCTCCTCACTGAAGCCCCAAGGTGAACCTTAGCTCAGAATGTCATTTTTCCTGTCTTAAAACCTCTCATGTATGCAGAGTTCCTATACATATATATGTAATTAAATTTGGTCATTTTTCTCTTGCTGATTTGTCTTTCTATTTGATTATTAGACTAGCCAAAAGAACCTTGAGGGTAGAGAAAAGTTTCTTTCTCACGCATAATCTTCTGTAGGAAGTTACCTTGCAAGAGGTAGCCAGTTTCTTTCTTGCCTCATCCTTATCATCTCTGATTGTCTTCAAACTTATTACAAACAGAATTGTATCCTAGCTTGTTCCCAGGGGCCCAGAACCAGGAAGAAGGATAAGACATCAAAAGACTTTAAGTGTTTGCTAATTTTTGTCAGTAAAACTATGTAGAATGTATGTGGGATTATGGGCTTGACCAAAAAAAGAAGCATATAAATAAGATTAGGCTATATTTTTCAGTATAGTGTTTTGTTTTGTTTTGTTTTCCCAGAAATTTTGGGTGAAAATACTAGCTCCAGCAGCTCGGAGTGAGTCTAATGGTTTATCTCAATTGGCTGACTGGAAACTAACTCAAAAATAGACCACCAAAGAAGGCCAAGAAGTCAGAAATTCCTGAGTATAATGGAGAGGAAGGAATAGAAAAGCTGAGGAAGTCAGGGATTTTGGAGCAGATTTATTACATGTGATTCAGCACAGCTCCCATTAAAGATTAAGAGTATATTTATATCATCAAACTGTTGAAAAATATCTTGGTTTGAGGAAAGCCAGAGTCTTTGTAAATCACATGTAGACCAAAGATGCAGAAGGGAGAAACTGCCTGTGTAAAATAGTCTCTCGGATTCCGACAAGGGTGATGAGCTGGGGGTAGGGTTCTGGAGAAAGTCCAGGCACCACACTTAACCATCAGAGGCATGGTGTCTATAATTATGGTAATTGGTCAAGGTACTATAGTGGTGATCTAAATGGTGTAATGTTGATGGTATCTAATTAATTGATCAGAAGATCCAGAAGTGAAACAGATAAGCAGCCTACCACAAGGTTTTACTTGATTTATAGAACAAAAAAAAAAAAACTTGAGTTAGGTAGAAAGGGACTTTACTTGAGCCACTACAATGCAGAATCCCACTTCCTGATCCCAAGGTCTGGTTTATTTCAAAACTCTGAGCCCCTTAAATGAAAGGAGCACACCCTTGACAAAAGACTCTGCGATAACATGGCAGGTTTATACTGAGCCTCTTCCTCCTTGTTTTCTCCGAAGAGATAGTTATTTATCAAGGTAAACGTACACTTGGAGGGAAAAATATCTGAACTTTTGGCTTTGAGATAATGGGAAACTAGAATGTTACTATAAATTTACCAGTCAGTAGCAGCCTATGGCAACCACATTACAAATGCTTTAATTCTAATCAGCTTTATGTTGGGCCCTATGAGGCTAAACCCATCTTGTGGTTGAGGTTATAGCTAGAATAGATGAATTTAGCAATTGGTATGATTTCCAAATTTGCTTCCGAGCCCCGTTTATATAGCTATTACGCTAAGAAAAGCAAATTAAGCCTTCAATCAGTACTGTTCAATAAAAATATAATGTGAGCCATGTAATATAATTTAAAAAAAAATTAGTGGCCTTATTTTTAAAGGTAAAGAAAGCAGTTGAAATTAATTTTAATTGTATATTTTATTTAACCCAATATATCCAAATGGGATCATTTCAATATCTAATCAATATACAACTTATTAATATATTTATTTCTGTACTAAGTCTTCAAAATATGGTGCATATTCTATACTTACAGAACATCTCATCACAGAGTAACTACATTTCAGCTGCTCTGTAGCCACGTCTGGCTAGTGACTATGGTATTGGACAGCAAAGCTCTAGAGCATCCCCTCCCTACCATGAGAGTAAGCCAAAAGCAATGCCATAAGCAATGCCACATTCCTGGAGATTCTCAGAAATGTGTGTGCAATCAAAAAAGAGTTGAAAGTTGCAGGGGTAAGATTCCCTGGAGGAAATCACAGTTCCTAACATCTGGTGTTCATCTAGGAATGTGGTAACTGTTTTTTGTCCATTCAAATAAGGAGAAAGTATTAGTTGCAATTTGCTTTCACTTGGCAGGCAGACCTGTCCACCTTCACTGTCTCACCTTGGCCTGACATCAACTCTACCTCTGTGCTACCATTCTTTACTTTTGTTCTATTCCACAGACATGATGTTGACCCACTATCCTGATGACATCACATTAATAGGACTTGGAGGTCAGGATACAGCAGGTGCTTTAGCTGTCTTGGGAGAGATACATATGTGTATAAAGTGAGAGAGGTGTTCCATGAAAACATAAGGGCTGCCACCCCATTAATATATCAATTCCTCATAAAGTCCAGGGTGTTGAATATCATGGTCAAAGGAAGAAGTAGGTGCAACTTTTACCATAAAGAAAGAAGCACGTTCCTTGACAGACCTTTTTAGATTTTGGAGTCACTGTATACCACATGTTAGCATGCTGTTTTGACCTTTTTACTGCATGACCTACAACACTTCCAAGAGTGATCAGGACAGAAAGCAAGAAAAAAAAATGAAATGGTGGGTGAGTCATTTTTCACTATTACATCTGTTGACCCACTTAGGAAAATTTTGACGCACATTTCTATAGCTATGAGCTCTGCTAGTTTAGAAAGTTGTTTCTACCAGGGACACAAAAATGATGACACTGAAATAAAAGCTGAAACAGTCACTTGGTCATTTGGGGCTCATCAAGTCATTTGAAGAACAGGCAAAAGGGGGCTTTGGTGTTGACTATAAAAGTTTGTACCGATTATCAAAGAGAAGTAGGGTTGCTGTTACACAATGGAGGCAGGAAAGGGAAATGTCTGAAACTCAGGATAAACCTTATACTTCTGTGAGGAAAAACAAAACAGTTTTTTCTCCTGTGTATTTCTCTTTTCACATCCACAACACTTCTGATACCAGAAATGTGCAGGTTTCTCCCAGCAGGCAATCCTCTGAGACACCAGCTGGGCATACTACAATTTAACTCAATTCGATTCTGACACTGCCTACCTGAAAATAGTGTCAAATCCCATGGGTTAAGAGTTCAATCCTATAAAACCAATCCCACTCCACTTTAGATGCCAAACACAAGCCCTGGTTGTCACCTGTGATTCTGATAGATAGGCTATAAATCTGAAGTTCCCATAACCCCCCATCCCCACCCTGGTTCAATTAATATGCTAGAGTAGCTCACAGAACTCAGGGAAAACACTTTACTTAGGTTGACCAGTTTATTAAAGAATAGATAAGGGATAGAGATGAACAGCCAGATAAAGAGGTGCATAGGGCAAGGTCTGGGAGAGTCCCAGCTCAGGAGCTTCTGTCCCCATGGAGTTGGAGTGAGTCACCTTCCTGGTACGTGGATGTGTTCACCAACCTGGAAGCTCTCCAAACCTTGTACTGTTGGGATTTTATGGAGGCTTCATCACGTAGGCATGATCAGTTATTAACTCCATTTCCAGCCCTCTTCCCCTCTCTGGAGAATGGGAGTGGGGCTGAAAATTCGAAGCTTCTTACCTTGGCTCAATCTTTCTGGTGACCAGCCCCCATGTAAGAGCCATCCAGGAGCCCACTCAGAAGTTTACAAGGGTGTTAGGCACTCTGTGTCAGGAGCCGGGGGCAGAAACGCACATACACACACACAAATAATTTCACAATGTTCCAGTACTTCTTTGTTCAGTGATGTTTTAAATAAAAAGTAGGCATTAAATCATCCAGTCAACATATTAACTGAGGGCAAAGGAGCATGGAATGGATGGTGGAGGAAAGAAGACATAAATACCAGCTCTGAGCACTTAATGTGGGCGGAAAGGCTATAATATGTACTTGTATTTTTTTCTTGCTGTGTCATAATTAATTGTACCTTTCCCCTCTTTGCTAGCTCCTTAGTAATTTAACTGCAGGTTTGTGGTGATGATGGTTATCTTTAAATATAAAGATAGAATCCAGATGGAACTAGAGAAAGAATGTATACCACTCAGAAATCTTGCTCCTAAGGCTGAATGACCTGACTGATGAGACCTTGATTTGTCTTCTTTTTAGACAGAGGATAAGCCTGTTTTCATTTGGGGGATAGTTGCATTATCACAGGCAGGAAAGTTTTGGTAAGCTTAAATATACAAGAAGGCTATATGTTATCTGAAACAATATGGACCTAGAGGGTATTGTGCTGTGTGAAGTCAGACAGAGAAAGATAAATGCCATATGATTTTGTTTATGCATAAAATCTAAAGCACAAAATAAACTCATAGATACAGAGAAAATGTTGATGGTTGCCAGATAGGAGGAGGTTTGGGGAGTGAAAAGGAGGATGAGATTAAGAAGTACAAATTGATAGTTACAAACTAGTCATGGGGATGTGAAGTATAGCATGAGGAACATGGTTAATAATATTGTAATAACTATATACGGTGTCAGAAGACTACCAAATTAATTGGAATGATTGCTTCGTAAATTATATAAATATGTATTCACTATGTTGTAACCTGAAATTAACATAATATTATATGCCAACTGTAATAAAAATTAAATAGTATTAAAAATAATAATAGTAAAAGGAAAAAAGAGAAGGCTACATGTTAATATTAAGCAAATCAGGCTGACTATACGTAGATATTTATCAGATTTTCTAGAGGCCCAGCAATTTTCAACCACCCTTACTATGTTTCGGGAATGTACTATCTGAAAGTCTCACCAACCCTCCCCACCACACACACCTGACTCCTAAAGTAAAAGCTAAGAAAACTCCCTTTGTCAACTTTTCCGTCAACTGTGGCATAACCATGTAATCCAGACTCTGTCAACGAGACTTATCCATGGAGACGCTGACTTTGAAGTGAGCAATATCAGGAAGCACTACTGCATGTACATGTATTTATTTCTATCAATAAAGTAGAAGAAGTATTTGACTTTCAAATCCCTCAAAACCTAATTCTTGGTGAAGAGATACTGGCAACAGTAGTGGTTGCAATAAAATCAAAGTTCCGACACAGAAGTGGAAATAGGTTAGTACTCAGGGAAAACAACTAAAGTGTTTTTCCTATAAAGCCTGTTCTGTGACATGGCTTTGGGCCCCTAGAAATGTAAGGCTGTGGTTGACCCTCTGGTTTTGTCAATTAGTCAGCAAACCACCCAATATCCAGAGACAGTTTCCGTTGCTTGCACCTGGTTACTCTGACTGATCCAGGTAGATACAACTTCCATGTGAAAGAGATGAAGGGCACATAAAAAGAAGGAACGGAAGGCAAGTCTAGAAAGTGTGATTATGCAACCAGTACAGGTTTCTGAGCAGGGAACTGATATGATCGTAGTGGTGCTTCAGAAAAATCAAACTGACAATGCTAGGGAAGCTTTATTAAGGAGGAACTTGAGACGGGTTCCAATTAAGGCCAAGAAGAGACCGAAGAAGAGACCACTGTACTAGCCTACATGGGACACTGAGGCTTGGACTAGATCAGGGTTAACAGAGGTGGATAACATTCTCATTCCTGGTTTGACTGTTGGCAGAGAACTCACATGGGTCTCTATTCACAATGTTTAATATATTAAAAGTCACTACTAATCATTTTTATGGTATTTGAATTTGAAATTTTCAAATTCAAATCAATCAAGATGTCACATGACAGTATCTTCTTGGTGTGGATTCAAGTTTGACTATATTTCTTTTACAGATGATAAGAGCAACCAAAGATTCTCTCAAGTGTACTCCTCACTGTTTTCAGAGTTCCCACCTAGGCAAATTTAGCCCCTGTTAGCCAGGTTAAGGTCTCATTTCTCCTTTTTTTTTTTTTTTGGATCAAGGGGCTCATAAAAAACTTAGCAATGCTACGGTCATGGAGAGAATTCCTGCATCTTTTTGACTTCCAGTCAAGGACCACTGGGACCTAGCAGGAAAAGCAGAGAGAGGCAGGTAGGTAAGGAGAGTACAGTGTGTTCATTCTCAGTGAGATTGATGGCAACCATTCTTATCTGTAGAATTTTAAAGTGGTTCCCATTTATTTTTTCATTGAATGAAACCTTCACAAGGGCTCTCTGTGGTCGGTGTTGTTAGGCCCATTTTAAAAACAGAGACACTGAGACTCAGAGTTAGACTCATGCAACTGGTAACCAACAGAGCTGAGGTTTGAGTTCAAATCCTCGAATCCAAAACTAGTACATTTTTCACTTCATTGAGCAACAGAGGAAAATGAGAAATGGTACATCTTTCCTGATCTAGTCATGGGCCTGGGACTCACTGGTAGGAGGCCAATATCCCTACCGAGTGACTTTTGCTCAGGCTGCTTTGGGACCCTTCAGGCAAACCACCCTATTCTGTACCAGAGCTGTAGTGACATCTTTTCTCAGGTATGCAGGCCCAGGAATCATTAATTAGGATATGGTACTAATTAACCATACTTCACTCTCTAAAGCCAACTTCCAAAGTGATGGAGTTAAACATAGCAAGATCAAAATGTTAGTTTTGTGGCTGATTAAAGAGACTATGAATTGACTTTCTACTATATACCCCCCCACACACACAATTGTATTCCTCCTCTGAGGGGCAGAGCATGTTCTAGTAAGTTCACTGCGTAGACGAGCAGATATCCTCAGTTTTCTGAGAGTAATCTGATCCAAAGAGAGCTTTCCCATTCTTGTTATTCCAGTTAGTCACTCTCACTCCCTTGAGGAGCACTTCGTGAAGGATACAAGAGTAGAGCGTGTCTGCCCATACTCTCTCCCTTTCTTCATGACAGTGTAAAAAAAGAGGAGCAAGCATTCCATCCTCTCAACACTCTGCCTCCCACATGGCAGCATCCTGAGACTATTAAGGACTACCAGTTAATGCAATAATAAAACGCATTATGATGAGGAAAGAGAGACAGTGGTCTTTCTATCTAGAACAGTAGGTAAATGTGGCAATCATACAGGAGACAGGACGAGTAGCCTGGAACAGCAGATGTGCTATTGAGATCTGGCGGAATCACCAAATTAGATTTCCAGGGCTGTAAAGAACCTCAGAGATCAGGTACAACAAATGTCTGCATACCTGACAGGCTTACCTGTTAAGGTCATATAGGAAGTTGTAGAGTTAGGATTTAAACTACAATGGTTAACCTTGTTGTCCTGAAGTCTTAATGACCTCAGTTTCATACTCATGACCCTCTTTTAAGGCTTTCTCCCCTTAGGTCCCATGTTGATACCTTTTATCTTCTAGATTGGCCATAACTGAATGGGCATCTCATGCAAGAATAGCCAGCCTATACCTCGGTCTATAAATTGAGCAGTAGTGACTCCAGTGACTAAGTGAACCAATCAGAGTCTGTCTCTTAAAGATTTTTTAATATGAGACATTGCGTAATTAATAAGAGGAGCAAATGACAGAGAACAGGTGGTGAGAAGACTTGAGCCAAAGCTATGAATGAGCAGAGAGTGTGAGGTCAAGTGGAGAGTAAAGAGCATTTTATAGGTAGAGATGTGGACTATAGAAGAAAAGATGAAAGAGCTGGATCCAAGTATGGCAAAACTTTAGAGTAGCAGCCAAGTGACAGAATAATGATGGGGTCTACAGTGCCTGGATGGCAGGGAGATAATTCAGACAGAAAAATAGCAGCCAAAAGTAAATTGTGCTTTTGAGAGCCTAAGAAACAGGATGAGATGTGAATCCCTGACTATCATTTTAGCTGTGTTCATTGCAAGGACAGGTATTTGCCTTCTGATAGTAAGTAGACTTTAATCCTAAGGACAAGTCATATGAACAGGGATGGCTCCAGAGACATTCAAAGTTGTTGCCCAAGACATAACATCAGCCCACAACTAAATTCTCACACTGAAGAATTGCTAGCAAATAGGAATGGCAGGCTTGGCGTAGCTCATTAGATAATAGAAAAGGCATGGATTCTTCCAAATTGACAAACATCTTCTGATGCTTCAAAAGCCAGCTGGGCAAGCTATTCCAGCAATGGAGAGGTGTGGCTCCGGCATGTGCTGACACAAAGTGAACACCCAAGTGCTGTAGTGCTGATTAGTTGTGTAATGAATGAATGAGTCAAAGATCACACTTCCTCGTTTGTCAGCTACTTGGTAGCTCCCAGGAACTTGCTCCAGTCAGTCAGTGGCTCCATGCAAACAATCCTGGGGCTGATTATGAGCTCTCAGAACCATCATCAAGACCTAAATTTCACCCATACAACTCACCACCAAAAAAGCAAACAATTCAATTAAAAATGGGCAGAAGACCTGAATGGGCATTTCTCTAAAGAGGACATACAGATGTCCAATAGACATAAAAAGTTGCTCAAGGTCACTAACCATCAGAGAAATAAAAGTTAAAACCACAATGAGATATCTCCTGACACCTATCAGAACGGCTATCATCAATAAATCAAAATCAACAAGTGTTGGCAAGAATGTGGAGAAAAGGAAACCCTCATGCACTGTTGGTGGGATTGCAAATTGGTACAGCCACTATGGAAGACAGTTTGGAGGTTTCTCAAAAAAAAAAAAAAGAAAGAAAGAAAGAAAGAAAAAAGAAGAACTACCTTATGAATTAGCAATTGCACTTCTGCGTATTTATCTAAAAAAAACCAAAACACTAATTCAAAAAGATTTATTCACCCTTATGTTCCCAGCAGCGCTATTTACAATAGCCAAGATACAGAAGCAACCTAAGTGCCCATCAATAGGCAATTGAATAAAGAAGTTATGGTACATGTATGCAATGGAATATCACTCAGCCATAAAAAATGAAACCTTACCATTTGCAATGAACTGGATGGACCTAGAGGATATTATAATTCAGACAGAGAAAAAGAAATACCATAGAATTTCACTTACATGTGGAATGTAAGGAACAAAATAAATGAACAAATAAAACTAAAACAAACTCACAGATACAGAGAACAAACTGGTGATTGCCAGATGAGAAGGGGGTTGAGGGGCTGGGTGACAATGGTAAAGGGATTAAGACATACTAATTAGTACCTAGAAAACAATCATGGGGATGTGGAGTAAAACATAGGGAATATAGTCCATAATATTTTCATGTGTATGTATAGTGTCAGGAGAGTGCTAGAGTAATTGAGGGGATCATGTCATAAATTATATAAATGTATAACCATTATGCTGTACACCTGACACTAATATAAAATACAATTAAGTTAAAAACAAAAAAAGACCTGAGTATCTTAGGTGAAGAAGCAAGATAAAGGGACTCCTGACTCATTCCTTAATCCAAACAGGGAGATTCAGTCAGGGCCTGTGTTTTTCTGAGCATCTTTATTTTCTTCAGGGCATTGCGAATTTATGATGACAGCACAAAGGAAGGGGCCAAGTAAAAATTTGGTTCAGCAAAGTCAGCTCTGGCAAGGTATGAAATCTTACCTATAAAAAATGTCCACCACTGGCTGGTCAATAATGCTCACAACTTTCTTTCCAGTGAGATTCTTCCCACACATCCCCTGACCATAATATTGATATTCGTACTGGTCGCCCTGCTACCCAATAGTCTTGGAGTGAGTGGAGTGGTTGGTTGGCTTTTCTCCCAATCCCCAGTGATCCAGGAAGAATCAAGTTATGTACTCCCAGGTTTAAATCCTGGCTAAGCTATTTAATAATTGGTGACCATAGACAAATAATCTCTTGAGTCTCAATTTCTTCACCTGTAAATTAAGGATAATAGTATTCACTTTGTAGGATGGTTTTGAAAGTTAAATTAAATCAGGTATATAAAGTACTTAACACAATGCCTAGTATGAGTGGCAGCTCAATAATTAGCAGTTCCCATCCCTGAGATTTGTGAATCTCAGAATTGGAACAATGTTAGAGGTCATCCAAATAAAACCTTTTGCTTATCTATTGCCAGAATCCCTGATTGCACATATGGTCATCCAATCTCTTCTTCTCTTTGAATCTAATCAAGGCAAGAGAAAATCCTCTTGAAGAGTATTGAGGTTCTTGCTAAAATTGAGCTGAAACACAACTTTTGGGAGCTCCTACCTTTTGGAATAGGAACACCTTGTCCACACACAGGAGTAGTGAGTGCTTCTGGTTGTGCAGACATGCATTGCACTGCTCCAGGTGTCACTGTTCATGTTAGATTGCAATGTCAATTGTGCCCCCTTGGAGTTGGGCCCTGTCTATGTAATTGTCATCCAAATATTTGGTGTCAACCTCATATCCTTTTGAGTCTTTTCTTCTCTAATAAAAACCTCCAGATCTCTTCTATCATGCCTTACATGACAAGTGTTGTATCTCCTGTCACGCTAGTCACTCTTCTCTTCTCTGAATGCTCAACTGTGTAGTGGCTGGATCTGGGCACAGTGCTTAAGTCAGCATCTGATCAGCTTGAAGAAATGAAACTTTTCACATCTCATGCTACTAAGCTATGTTCTCCCACTCCTACCTCATCCTGTACTTGCATAATTTTTTTTATGATTTTAGTTCTCATTTAATCTAAGAACAAGACTTTCCATTTGTCCCTGTGAAATTACATTTAGCTAGGTTCAGCTCATCGTTCCAGATGATGAACACTTCTTTGTGTCACATAACATATAAATTTTCTCATGTTGGTACAAAGATTACTCAAGACTCATAGTGCAAGGGATAGAGCTCTTTATTCTACTCTTTGAAAATTCTCTCCAAACTGACGTGAATTTTTTTCTTTTGTCTATTTTTCTCTCTTTCTTCTTCTCTCCCTCTCTCCCTCTCTCCCTTCCTTCCTTCCTTCCTTCCTTCCTTCCTTCCTTCCTTCCTTCCTTCCTTCCTTCCTTCTATCCTTTTCCTTCCATTTTTCCTTTCCTTCTCTCACTTTATCTCTCTCACCTCCTCTCCCTCTCTCTCTCTCTCTCCTCCCTCTTTATCTCTCTCCCTCTCCCTCTGTCCCTTTTCATATTTATTTCACTGGCATTCAGATAAGATGTCTCTTTCTTGACCATGATCATAGCGTAGAAGACTGTTGAGTTTTTTATTCAAGTTATTTATTTCTTCAGACAACAGTTATCGAGCACCTGCTGTATCTTGGCACCATACTAGATACTTAGAGTACAGGCAGTGCTGTGCTAGTAAATGTTTAACAGCTGATTATCAAAAAAAAAAAAAAAAAGGAAGAAAGAAAGAAAAAGAAAAGAATTCCCCAGTTTGTAGTGTTTGCTGATTTCTGTAGTGTAACAATTTCCAAAAATAGCAGATTTCAATCTACAAATGTGGTGTCACTGAACATGGAGTTGGGAAGAGATGTGCACAGTCAGGGCTGTGAGCCAGCGTGAGCCAACTCCAGCACAGTACTGATAAAGTACAAATGAACCACGTATGGTCTTTGCCTTATGAAATCTCCATAAGGTATTTATAGTCTGGTGATACACAATGTTTATCTCCCCTCTAGAACTACCGTGGAGAAACCGTGCCAACAGAGGAAATAAGATTTGTCTGACATGATTTGTTCTCAGTGAACTCATGTTGTTACATAATTGCAATAAACTCTTTTTAGTGCTTTTGAATCATTCTTTTCCACGTTTCATTCAAAATTATTTCCAGAAGCAATGTTTAATTCATTCACCTATACTTGAGGGAATCTACCTTCTCTCCTTTAAAAATTAGTACACCATTCTGCCCATTTCTAGTCTTCTAACATGCTTACTATTCACCATAATTTCTCAAAATTCTTCATAGGCATTTTGGAAATCACATTCTCAAATTCTCAGTATCTTGGGTTGAATTTCATTTTCATCTGGGAGCCTAGAGCTCATACTGCTCTCAACCCATCTTGAGCTTTGATTCCAACCTGTGTTTATTTTTCTTTTGAATCTGAAGATTTCTTACTTGATGAGAATGATAGAAGGAAAATAAAGATGAGGACCCTTTTTCTATGTCTCTATGACAGACCACCTTTGTTCGCTAGCTGTGATAGCCAGAATAAGGCCCCCCAAAGATGTCCACACCATAATCCCTGGATTATGGGGAATATATTGTGTTCGTGTGAATATGTTATATTATGTGACAGGGAGGAATTGAGGTTGCACACAGAATTAAGCTTGCTAAACAGCAAATCTTAAAACGAGATTATCCTGGGTTATCCAGAGGAGCCCAATGTCCTTTAAATGTGGAAGAGAGTGGAAAAAAGATTTAAAGATGCTACATTGCTGGCTCTGAAGATGGAAGAAGGGACATGAGCCAAGGAATCAGGTGGCCCGTAAAAACTGAAAAAGGCAAGGAGACAGGCTCTCTTCTCTAGCCTTCCGAAAGGAAAGAGCCCTGCTGACCCTCTGGTTTTAGCCCAGTGAGACCTGTTTCGGATTTCTGACCTCCAGAAATTTAAGATAACTACTTTGTGTTTTTAAGCTACCAACTTTGTGGCAAATTTGTTACAGCAGCTATAGAAAACTCACACAATAACCAATTTCAGGCCTCTTTCTCCCTGCCATCTTCCACTACAGATTCTGGAAAGTTCAATACTTTCTATATCAGCAGTTTTGTGCTCTTCTAATTCATTTCCAAAAACACACTGGTGACTTAGATACCAATTTTACCAAAGTATGGTATTCTGGAAACCAGAGGACCTTGACCACTGTAGAAAGTGCTTTGGCTATCAAGACATGACTTGTCACCATAGCCTGACGGTATTTTCTCCAGAGGCAGAGGGGAAGTTAATACGTCTCCTCTACAGTGTTATGCTCAGTTGTAGTCACTTCCAATGCAGGTGCTCTCCAGGTACACGGCTCTATCTTCAGGCGACACATGTACACACGCTTCTTTTTCTCAAAGTGTCTTCATAGCGCTAGAGTATTAGGTCCAGGTGAGTTTCCAAACCTGACCATCTATTCATCTGGAACCAGCTTTCCCACAGTTTAGTAACCACGCTCTTGAGAGCAGAAGTCTTACGTCATCTCAATCCCAAGATCCACTGCATTTCCTGGCTCAAAATGAGTGCTACTTCTTCCAGAGGAAAACAACCCTAACTTAATACAGTAAAAGTGCTCTTTTGCTTTCTAATTCCCCAGAGGTAATTATCCTATTGGTGCATGGTCTTGTGATTCTCATATATTCAACTGCATTTTTTTAATCAGTATTATTTATGCCCCCCTTGCTTCTCTAATTGCTTCCTCTCCTCTCTACCTCTGTGAAATCAACAGCAAAGCAAGAACTTTGCCACATACTTGAGTCTTACATGAATAAGAATTTCAGGGGAGAGTGGAGAGTTTATGTCTGCTATGTCTTGCCCTTTCTTTTCCTTCAGCTGGATGGGCAGCCTGCAATCCTTTCCCACAATCACAGTTTTTCTTTCTTTCTTTCTCTTTCTTTCTCTTTCTTTCTTTCTTTCTTTCTTTCTTTCTTTCTTTCTTTCTTTCTTTCTTTCTTTTTCTCTCTCTCTCTCTCTCTCTCTCTCCTTCCTTCCTTCCTTCCTTCCTTCCTTCCTTCCTTCCTTCCTTCCTTTCTTTCTTCCTTCCTTCCTTTTATCCTTACCTGAATCTCTACCTCCACTGAGTCTCTACCCTCAGGTAATTCATTTCTACACCACCATACACATTCTCTTATAGTAGCTCTGTTCTCTTCCATCTCCGTGTTCCATTCTTAAGTTTCATACCTCAGAGTCTCCAGAAAGATGTTCTCTCAGTTTATTTCTTATGCTCTGTACTCAGGTATCCTTAGTTCATTATTCATTAATATTAATATGTTCCAGGTGCTGTGGGAAATCAAAGACGCTTCAGGTGACATGAGTCCCACCTCATAGTTCACAGATCAGTTGGGAGATTACTAGATAACTATGCTATGAGACAGGAAGTGGTACAGGCTTTAAGAAAAGAATTGATAAGATACAATGGGAGCTCAGTAGTAGACAAGAGGTCACTTCCAATTTGGAGAGAGAGGAGGGACTTCTAAGTTATGCCTTGAAAAGTATGAATGATTTAGAGATGTAAAGAAGGAGGCGGGTTGCATTTCAGGTGGAGAAGGCTATCATGTGAGCAAAAAGTTTAGAGGGGTGATAAGACTGGGTGTAGCCATGGAGAAGAATGAAGTTCAGCTTGGACAATGGATAGCTTAGTGGGTGGAAGAGCAAAAGATAAGATTAGAAATGTAGGTGGGGCTAGACCTTGGAGGGTTGTAAAATCAGCAAAGAATTTAGCTTTTCAGCTGTAGTCAATGGAAATCCTGAAAGTTTGGTGAGCAGGGAGTAAAGCCACAAACTTTAAAAAAAATGTATAATTACCACAAAATTAAAAAATAAAAAATAAAGTTGTATAGGTTGTCATCTAACCTTTGATCTATCTGAATTTTTTTTTTTAACAAAAATTCTGAATTAAAAGGAGCAAGTGAAGAAAGGGCAACTTGGGCTCTGAAAGTCTCTGCCTATGCAAACTCCAGAGATCAAGGCTGAAAACAAAAACATTTACCCCCATCCACCGGGCACTGGCATTTTCTAAGCTGTGTAGCTGGAGAGAGATTGGACAGTTGGAAGGCAACTCTCAAATGCAACGAGGGCTTCAGTGGAAATGACCTTGAAATAACATTCCAAAACATAGGGTCATCGCTGATTCATAGGTCCCTTCCCTTCATTGGGCCTCAGTTTCCCATACGAACACTGAAAGGGTCTATCAAGGTAGCCCTGGGCATGGGAAGTTGACTTCTGTCCTGTAGCTTCTACAGTGTCTCACTCCTTGGCACTGCCCCCAACATGGACTGGAAACGAATATGCATCACTCTTCTTGCCTCATCTTTGAAATTTCTCTTGCCCTAAAATGCCACACACAGATCTCTGAATGTAGGGGACATCAACTACAGTCCCCTAATTCTATTACTGTTCCAGATAGTTTTTTGGCATGCATTGGAGAGAAGTTGCAGGTTGGAGAGATGGTAGTGAAGGAAAACCTTGAAGAAAATCAACTATAACCCTTTCTCTAAGGAAAGCCTGTCCCAAGGTACTGTTTAGAAAGTGGGTTTTAGAAAAAGCATGGCTGAATAAGGTTGACTAAGTTGTGCAAAGCTGTGAAGCATTGGGGGAAGTGGGGATGACGATCGTCTTCATTGTGGTCAGGTCTTGGATGGAAGGTAGCATCAGAAAATGACCTTTTAGTAGGGGACCTACCTGTCATGGATTTCCTGGTCCTAATACCTGGAGTTGCAGCTGGGCCTGGGACATATATGACTCATATGGAAACAGAACTGTCAATCTTTTGGCATCAGCTGTCACCGGAGGACTGTGATGAGAAGACAGCAAAGGAGAAAGAGTAGAGGTAAAAGTAGGAGTGGGAAGAGAAGAGGAAGCAGACAGGGTCTAAAAGCACCCCAAGATCTTCCAGCAGAGCTTGGCCATAAGTGGGTTATCTTCCTGGGAGAATCTGGTGAAGTTGCGATATTTTCTCTGGCAACAACTTCTACCCTCCAGAGGTGGTGCCTTCTTGCAGCCAACACCAATTACAAGGCTGGAGCCAAAGTTCCATCTGTTGGTAAAGCCTTCCATCCAGACCCTTCACCAAAATGATGGTGTGCACCCATCCCTGGCATGACTAAGCTAGGAGGCACTTGGAGGGCACCTGGATGAAACCCCTCTTTCTACCAAGGAGGGCAATTAGGCTCAGAGACAAGAAGGGATTTGTCAGAATCACTCATCTGGCAAGTAGCCTCTTAGAATTTGATGCCGAGCCTCCTTATATGAGGTAAGAACTTATAAGAACCTTAATATTATAACTTGCCATCCAAAATTTGTCTTTTTTGCAGCTTGAGCTCTAAAGCTGCTTGTAGAACATAAGTTTGCCCTTTTGGGCCCTGGAACTGTCTGCAGAGCCAGCAGCCTCCTGTGCTGACTTGTGCTATTTGATAAATTGTCCTCTTTACATCATTGTTAAATTATATTCCCTGTGCTATGATTGTGTGATCAAAGACAGCCTTTTTGTCATATAGGCTTGGGCTGATAGGACCTGATAAACACTTAATCATATATTACCCTTTGTTCTCACCTCACAATCCCACTTGCTTGATCATTGAGTCAGCCAGCACTGAAAGTCCAGTTGTCCCCACCAATCAGGAAACAAATTATGTAAGTTTATGGTCTTGTTTCCCCTAGCAACCCATCTCTTTGATCAATAGCTCCTTACAACTTTTACCTTAATAAACCCTGCCCTATCCCCTTCATTTTGGAACATACTCTTGGTTCATACCAAGGATTGTGTTTTCCAGTTTACAAATTATTACCTGAATAAATTCTCTTTAAATTTCTTTAAAACAGTATCTCCAAATTTTTGTTTACAAATGTGTAGTGATTAAGAAAACATTGGTTTAGAGCCAGACAGCATCAGTTCAAACCCTGCTTCCACCTCCATTAACTGAGATTTTAACCAACTTTTTAACCTCTTTCAGGCTCAACTGCCCCACTTATAAAAAAGGTGACTATAGTAGAATCTACCTCACAAGGTGTCGTAATGCTTAATTGAAATAATAAATAAAATGCTTTTAACATAATTGACTCACATAAACACTCAGTATATGTTAGTGAAGAAAAGTCCACACTCTTTTCTCTACCTCCTGCAATAACACCTGTCACCCCCAATGCTTGCCCCAAACCAAACTACTATAGATAATACCGAGTTTTCCCACAGTTGGTCATAGATACCACTCCCTTTGTTCAAAGCACCGGTCAGGGAGGGAAGGAAGAAGAGGGCCTCACTCCATAAGTCCCACCTCTATCCATGCTCTATTTGCACAGGGGTTGAAAATTTAAATATCCACAAAGAACAGCCAGGTATGTAAGCAAGTAAAGCAGGTCAAGCAAGATGTGTGACAAATTGGAGAGTACAGTTTGATCCTATCCCTATAAAATTGACTTTGCTTGTGTTTCCTATGATACTGAGGGCTGGTATAAAAACAGCCATTATGGAACCAGCCATAGTTTGAATTATGAGAATGCTTGCAATGTCACCTTGAGAATACACGTGGAAAATTCTTAACTGATACCACTATCAACACTAGGTATGCACCTCTTAACCACTGGTCTTGGCTTTTATCTCATGGGCATGGTGAACTGTAACAAGCCAGAGGTAACTGTATGAGTTGCATTATGAGAAGCAAATCTGTGACCATACACATGATGTGTTGGTTAGTGTGTATTTTAGCTTTCTTTCTTCCTTTCTTTCTTTTATCCTATCTAATTTTTATTTTTAATAAAAAAAAATTTATTATTTTTATTTAGAAACTTATTTTTTTCCAAATGGCTAGCCAACTTTTTCAACATCATTTTGTAAATTATCCAAATCCTTCCTGCCCATATCATGTGCTGAATAGTGTTTATACATATAGTATATAGAATATACTGAATAATGTATAGACATAGGACTTTTCTAGGCTTTTCTTTCATTCTCACTAATATGGCTCTTCTAGTTATACCTATTTTCAGAACTCTAATGTATGCAATGTAACAAACACATTACATTGTATTGCATTATTATTATGTATAATATATATAAAATTTTAGCTTTATAATATAAGAAATCAAAAGTTGTATAAGTTATACAAAAGCTCCCATTGCCCTTTCCTCCCACTTAGACCTCATGTACAAGGTCTAGTCATAATACTGACATGATTAGTCTCCAGGCAAGAAAAACCTAGATCACCTTTCTTGCCCATAGGTAAGGCTGCCTAGAGCAGGGCAAAGGAACCCATCCTGTGACTCAAAAGTTATACATTTACCTGATGTTATCAAATCTTTCTTTTAATAAAACATTGTGGGAAAGCCTTATATAGATTTTTTTTAATGATCTCAATAAGTGGTCCCCAAATTTATCTTAGGATGGTAGCACTCTTGGGTTGAAAAAATATTTCATCATCCATTTAGATATGTAAATTTGCTTCTCAGTTTGTAAAACTTGGTCATGAAGTGTAGAGTAAAGAGGGAGTTCAATTGCTTCATGAGAACAAAAGGAATTATTTTAGATTCCTGAGAGGAGAAGACAGAGGAGAAAAAGAGAGGAAACATAGAGGCCAGTGATACAGTAAAATCTCCAGTGGTGGGTGAGCTGAACAGGGTTTTAATGCGATATCTAATATTCAAAGTTGAGTTGTTAGTATTGTTTTGACATAAATTCTTCCATATCTCCAAGTTCTCAGCATCACCTGCTCTTTAAATGAAGAAATGTGTGTAGGAGGGATGGGAAGTGGAGCTGTGTTCATGTCTAGGTTTACGTGTTCATGAAAACTGGTCCATAATCTAAACTCATTCAGCAGAAACATGATCTTAGAGCAGAGGTGATCAGGAGCAAATGGGGTCCCCAAACATTTACAAAAATTTGGGGAAGTTCATTGAATTCTACAAGTTATAAAATAGGGACTTTAGATTGTACTAAATCTTGTAAGTAGGGTGACCCCAGCTGATGTCTTATAGTTATCTAAAACCCCACTGACTATATCTATGCTTGTCTTCCAAAAGAACTGGCATCACTCATATCTTTGGGGAAATTCATTTCCATGTTGCTCAGTTTACCTCCCAGAAACTCATGGGGAGAAAGGAGTAAATAAAATTTTAAAAACTCTTGCAATTTCTCTAATGGTCCATTTTTAAGCAGAGCAAATTAGATATAAGTAAGTTTTTTTAATCTGTAAAATGTAACTAATCATAATAGCTTCTTCACAGGATTGTGGTGAAGATTAAATGATTAACATATGTAAAGTGCTTTAGAAATACCTGGCATACAGTAAAATCTATTTATGTTTACTATTATGATCATTAATGTTGTTGTCATTATTATGCCTAATAGAATAAGCAGAATTAAGCCAGGAGAAGGATTCTAAGAAGAAAGAACCTGGAACCTTCAGAAGCAAGGAGTTGACTATATAACTTCCACCCCCACCATCACCATCACCTCAAACCTTTAGGCAAACTCACTACACACACACACACACACACACACACACACACACACACACACACACACACAGACATGTGCCTGTGGGAAGTTTTTTGGGGGCAGTTACCAGGCAAGGATTCACAGAACAGGAGCTGAGTTACGAAATAGAGAAGAGAAGACAGCTTCAGGAGGTGGGATGTAAGCGAGATCAAGAGTGCTTATGGAGCTGGAACTTGAACTCAGAGTCAGAAATGACCAGGAGTCAATAAACCTCCCAAGAATCTGCAAACATGTTGGAAAGGACTTTGGGCTTCCCATTGAATGAATACGGGATTAAAGAAAGCACGCCAATTGGAAATTGGTCTCAGTGGACCTACAAGCACAATAAAAATAGATGAGATTGGGCACGTTCATGTGGCATGGCCATAGATCACAATAACAATAGAGTGTTCAAGAAAGTTAAGAAATAACTTAAGTTAAAAATATATCACACTTCTGGGAAAAGGAGTAGCTTAGAAACACATTTGCAAGGTCCCTTCCTGCCTATATTCATTCAAATAAAGAAAAAATACCCAAATGTAGAGAAGGCCCCAATCTTATACATACTTAAAAATTGACTAGCTATGATTCCATTTGTACCAAACTGAGAACTGGTGCTGGGAGTTGAAGCATTGACACTGAGGATAGTGAGCATTGCTGTTATTGGTAGCGGGCAAAATTCTTAGGGTCCCACTATTACTACCCAACACAGAGATGGGGTGGTTGTTTTCCCTTGGGAGCCATCCCTCCGACTCCAGCGAGAGGTTATGGCAGAAAGAGGTTTTGCTTCAGCGAAGGGAGGGAAAACCCTGGGGAAAAATTGTTTCCTTGTTGATGAAAAAACCTAGAGGGTAACAGCCCTGGGAGGCCACACAACTCTAGCCCTGACCCGGCCATTCACTGAGCTAGTTGTGCCCTTGGGCAGGTGGCTATGGCGGGGAAGGAGAGGTGGCAACAGAGACTGGGGAGGGGAGACTATGTGCTAACTCACAAAACCAAATCCCTGCTAACATCTCCTTAACCAGACGTCCACTGAAATGGCTGACTTTTTTCAAAGTTGGGAATCATACAGAAATTTGGGGACTCACCCCACTGTTCCCCCAGCGAAAAAGACAAGGCCTCAAACCAGTGAAGCTTCTCACAGCTGTAGGATTTTTAAAAACTTCTAAAAGAAACTGCAGCTGCTCAGATGATTACATCATCATTATCATCAAATACAAATAATAATAAACAAGGTTTCAATTCTAGCTCAGCCCTTACCAGCTCTATGGAATACAAGAGAGTCCAGAAATAGAACTTTATATATATGGTAGACTGATTTTTGATAAAAGTGCTCAGGTAATTCAAATAAAGAAAGAATAGTCTTTCTGATAAATTGTGTTGGTGAAATTCCTTACCTCACACTATATATACATCAATTTTTATCTTACACTATTCATAAATATTAACCCAGAATGAATCATAGATTTCATATAAGAACCAAATTATAAATGTAAAAGCCAATACTATAAATCTTCTAAAAGAAAATATAGCAGAAAAATTTTGCATCCTTAGCCTAGACAAAAGTTTCTTAGATAAGACACAGAAAGTATAAATCACACACACACACGCACACGCGCACACACACACACACACACACACACACACAAGTTTATTGGTCTATATCAAAATTTAAAACTTTTGCTCTTCAAATATGCTGCTAAGAAAGCAATGGCTAAAGAGAAAATATTCACAATATGTATACTTGCATTTATATCCAAAATATCTAAAGAACTTTTATAGCTCAACTTTTAAAATATACAAAAGCTTTTAACAAACACCTTACAAAGAATATATATAAATAGCCATGAAGCACATGGAAAGATATTCAACATCATTAGTCACCAGGGAAATAAAATTTAAACTATAATAACACACTATCATACACCTATTAGGATGGCTAAAATAAAAATGATGGGCAATACCAACTGTTAGACTATAGAAGACCAGAGACTCTCATACATTAATGGTAAGGAAATAAAAAGCTACAGCCACTCAGAAAACAGTTTGGTGGCTCCTTATAAAGTTGAGTATATGATTATAATATCACACAGCAATTTCACTACTTGTTATTTACCCAAGAAAAACATGTTCCCACAATGATGTGTATATGAATGTTCAAACAACTTTATTCATACTAGCGAAAAATTGAAAAAAATCCAAATATTTATCAAGTGTCAATGGATAAATAAACTGTGACCTATCCATACTACCCAGCATTAAAAGAGAGAAAACTATTGACATCGGCAACAAAATGAATGAATCTTCAAAACTTAAAATGCTGAGCTCAAGAAGCCAGATATAAAAGACTAAATATACTATAATTCTATTCATATGACACTCTAGAAAAGACACATCTAATATACAGAAAAGAAAGCAGATTGATAGTGCTTGGGCTGGTGACAGGTGGGTGGGGGTTGACTGGGAAGCAGAAAGAAACTATTTGGGATAAAGAAAGTGTTCCATACTTTGATTGTGGTGGTGGTTACATGGGTTTGCACATGTAGTGACAGTCATTAAACTATACATTTAAAATGGGTGCATTTCATCATATGCAAATATACTTCAATAACGTTGACTTAACAAAACAAGAAAGCATAAATTATTTTTATGGAAAAAGCAACATGGTATAAAAGTTGTATCTTTATGATGGTAAACAGGAACCTGGAACAGGCTTCTAAAGGCTTGCTATGCAGGATGATGGGATAGATACATAGAGCATAACCTAATTTTTCAAAGGAAGTCATTAATGGGTAATTAGAGATTCAGATTCTGATCAAGATAATGAGTTTACTTAGCAAGAGCTGCTTGTTTTCTTCCCTAAAGATGCAACAGAAATGTGAAAGAGGTGTTGATGAATTCTAGAACCGAAAGGAGAATGGGGAGAAGCCCTTGAAGAGATAGAAAGTTGTTGAGTCTTGGTGAGGGAAGGAAATGGGCTTTGGAAGCCTAATAGTAATAAAAATAATACAAATACAAAGCGTTTATTGTTTTCCAGGCATGCTGCTAAGTCTCGTATATGTATTATCTCATTTAATCCCCTGAACAATTCTATGAGTAGGAACTAACTCATTATACAGATGAGCAAACTGGGGTCAGGGGAAAGACAAATGGTGGGCTTAAGATCATAGAGCTGGTAAGGGCTGAGCTAGGATTGAAACCTAGGCAACCTGGTTCCGGTATCAGAACCTTTCTTTCTGCACTATGCAGCCTCTCATTTCAGTGTCAGGAGCCACAGGGAAAAGGGATGACTGAGGAACCCCATCATCCTCTGGCCATTTCCTGCCCCCAACATTTCCCTCCCTGGGTGAATAGCAGGATCATGAAAATGCCTGCATAAGGTCGAGTGGAGAGGGCTCTTCTGTCCTCCATGGCACCTTCTGATACGATGAGGTGGGCAGGTGGCCTCTGATCATTTCCTTGCTTCTCTCCGCGTTTGTGACTAGGAAATTACAATTTAGGACACCAGCCCTGCAAAAGACTCTCGTGCCTGGATAAAGTGGTTTACAAGTTGCCTGAGGATGAGATTGCCTGGGGTACTGGAAGATTATGCTAATACCTGCCAGAGGCTCCCCCACCCCACCCATGTGGAGATGTTCAGGCTTTCATCCCTCCCTACAGACACATGATCAGCCAGGGTGGCCATCAGACACAAGGGAATATTAGCTTACAAGAAAAAAATAACAAGACATCCGAAGAGAAAAGACACTATAAAGATGACAAACTGAAGAGCCAACATCAGAGGAAGCAGAATTAAAGGACCAGCAACATAAATATCAAGTTAAGCATTAACTTGGAAATATAGGGAATTAGAAATGTCATAGTATGATAGTATTACCATATGAGAAATAAGGTAAGTAAATAATTTTAACTTTATTACTGCCTAAATAAATAAAGACAAAAAATTTAAAAAAACAGAAAGTATGTCTACGACAATGCATAACTAAAACTAAATAGTATCGATATAATGGGAGAGATGGCTGGACCATGGGATGTGAAGTTGTGCTAAGATACTCTACTGATTTGGAGAGAAGACATGGATAATATTAAAAGGTATAAAGGAGACTGAAAATAAGGTAACAAGGAGAAACACATCAGATGATAAGAGCCAAAAGAAAGCTGGAGTACCTGTTTGATTGTAGGCAAAATAGATTTTAAACTCTTTATCCTGCCTTCCCCCTCAAAAAAAACTGATTAAGGGGAAAATAATGATGTCATATAATTGTACAAGTATAGAGAACCAAAAAGACATAATTATGAATATATGTATGTATATATATTCATAATATCTATAGCTATTTAGCTTTACAATACATAAAGCCACAACTGATAGAACTAAGGAAAAAACAGATAATACAATTGTTTTCTGGAAGAAGTTTTAACACCTCCTTCTCAGAAACTTTTAGATCATATAGACTTAAAAAATTAAATACCAGTATAGAAGATTTAATAAATATAGGATTGGGTATTTTTAAACCAAGACTTATCTACATATTTTTTTCTCAGCACATCTGAAGAAAGATGCTTATTATAGCAGTGATTCTCAAAATGAGAAAGCCTGGTTGAGGAAGAGACAGAGAGAATACAAATTCATAAAATTAGCAGTGATGAAAGAAATTTATAGAATCAAAAAAATTAAAGCTACTCAAAGTTTAAAAGTCTGTACAAAATAGATAAAATCCCAAGACAGTTGATTCAATAAGAATCAGACTCTAATATAAACATAAAATATCTTTAAAAAAAAAAATACTAGACCCCAGCTAACCTAGACTTCACCTGTTTCAATTCTTAGAACTAGTTTTAGTAAGTACTTACCCTGTGTCAAGCACTCTTCTTTGTAGCAACCCATTTCATCTTCACAACAACCCTATGAGCTAGGTTCCATGATTACCCATTTTACAGAAGAAGAAACTAGGCAGGAGAAATTATCTTGCTCAAGGTTACCCAATTTATAAATGTGCTATAAGCAAGCACTTATAATATACTAAATATTAAAGTATGTAAGACAATGTCATTATTATTTCCTTTTTTTAACTTGAGGAATCTGATTTAGGGAGCGTTAATTAATTTTCCCAAGGTCAGAGAACTAGGATGTAATGGAGCAGATACCTGAACTCAGTTAGTCTCATTCTAAGAGCCTAAGGACATGACCACTAACCTGCCTCTTACCAAGATCAGGGGTAGTTCTCTACATATTCCTTTTGAAAGTGCCCAGGGTACATTGTTAAGGAGTGGGGAAATGAGCTCCATAAATAGTATGTAAAATAGTCCTTAAAAAATAATATATATTACATATAATATATAGTATGTTATAATATATACGTATTTTATTTATTTATATAAATTTCTTCTATTTATATATGTATATATTTACTTATATAATAAAACTTATAATAATTGTATAATATATAGAGAGTAAGAGAGAGAGAGATTGAATAATTTGGAAGGCATAATATACAGCCTGATAAGTGTTTAGAGTCATATCATCACATGTGTTGGATACCTGTTTTACTATTTACAAACTGTGTAAACAAGATATTTCATCTCTCCATGCCTCAGTTTTCTTTGCTGTCAAGTGGGCTAATAAGATACCTAACTCGTAGGGCCATGAACAGGAAACAAGCTTGCTACATGGAACAGTGGTTGACCAACTGTTTACTAAATATTAGTTACTTTATTTGTTAACTATGGCTATTTCTGGGGAATATTTCACTGTTATTACTTTTGTAATCAGGGCAAACTGTTAAAAATTAGGAATAATAACCCTACTGTAATTAAAACTATATGATACTGATGTAGGAAGAGTTAAATAATGAACTAGAATAGAGGTTTCAGATAAGTCCCAATTCTACTGGTGTTAATTGATAATAAAAATGCGGAATCGGCGGGAAAATGTGGGCTATTCCATCTAACCAGTTGGGGAAAGGCTTGGCTGCTTTGGGTGGAAAACCAGCGTGGAAGTCGCGCAGGGCTGTGGTTGATGCTGGGTGTTGGGCTAACCGAACCACCTACCTGTCTGCTGTGGATCGGTGAGCTGGTTTGATTTAGTGCCCTTGCTCTGGCTTTCTCGTTTCTCTTTGCTGAGTGAGAGTATCCACCTGGGGTGGAAAACAGATGGCTACAGTCCCCTTAGGACAATGTTCTCAGCCTGGGCTGCACATTAGACATCCGGGAGATGGGGAGAGGGGAGGAAGCTTTTAAAAATACTAATGCCTGGGTCCCACCCCTGAGCATTTAGGTCAGCATCTCTGGAATGGGACCCAGACATTGGCATTTTCCCAAGTCTCCTAGACGAGTGTTATGCAGTCAGGATTATTTAACCACTACTTAAGTGAGATATTATTTTACCAAAATGATATATTAAATGTTGATTTCTTAGGAACAAAATTCTTCACACAAGTTGTTTATTAGGAGGGTCCACATTCTCCCATTTCTTCCCTTTGGGAACCAGGGTTGGAGGGTACAGGTTGCATTTAGATTTTTGCCCCTGGGAATGTTAACTGCTCCAGCTGTCAGGACAGAATGGAATTTTTATGTTTCCTTGGTTAGAGCGAGAGAAGACTCTGTACAGCCTGGCTGAACTCTAACCTCTATGTCTGTTCGGTTGGTCCCTCAAACCCAGAAAAGCAAGTGGTCCTGTTTACTTGTGCATCACTAGCAATGCAGGATTCAGTCAGTTAAAGCAGAGCCAACACCAGACCACCTCATGGAACCCGAAGCAATAAGAAAACCAAAAGTCTTTCTAAAGTCAGAATTCTTTCTGTATTTCCAGATCTCCATGGTTTCCAAGCCACTAGCCAGATACCTGTGCTTGACTTTCACCTAGGTCTAAATAATTTCAGGAAGGAAATTGCTTATTCTAGGTCAGAAAGTTTCTGGGAAACTTTTAGTAACGTTGCCTCAGGAGAGTACATTTCTTGGCCTCTTTCTCTTGGCAGGCGTGTCCGTCTTCAGGGTACAGGAGAAGAAAATCCTTGATCTTTTCTTAGTTCATACCTTTTTCTAGACCTACAAGCCTGAGCACATACTGAAAACCCTGTCAACAACTGCTTTGGGGGAGGGGAGCTGCTTACGATTAGACCACTAACGATGAGGTCGAGAGGGAAGGACCAGTTACTAGTCACTTATTTATGTATCCACAGTGTCTATGTAATAAGCCCAGAAATATCACCAACTCGGGCAGAAATGACAAAACCTCTCAGGTCTTTCTAGAAACCTGTGATAGCTATCCTTGGTTGGTGAGGGCAAGTTGCAAATGAAAATGGCTTGATTGAGGTGTTGAAGAAATTATTTTACGGCTTCATATGGACATGCTCCTTGCTTTCAGCACCCATCACACACTTCTGGTCTCCATGTAGAGATAGAACACCGGCTAGAAAACCAGTAGTGTGCAGACCAAGCGTTACACAGAGAAGTCGAGTTGGAACAGGAAGTATGGAAAAAAACAAGTAAGAAGGCTCATTAAAGTCCCAGTTGGGTCTCAGATTCTCTTTCGTGCAGATTGGCCAGCCCAAGGGTAGTGGAGTAAGAGTGAGCCCCACACATCAACCAGATGTGTGAGAAAGGCAGAACAGCCTTTGCCTCTAGTGTTGGCCAGACTGCCATCTGCTGAACACTTCCCAATAAATCCTTCTGCTTTTATGTCACACACCTTGACCTCCTTCTTCTTTAAAGATTTTCTTGGCCCCAAAGAGCATGAGTCTGGGAATGAGAAGTCCAGAACTCTGGGGTTGCATGACTGAGGATACTACTCTTTCCTTCTCTAAGTCTCATTCCCATGTTTTAAAAGAACGAGAGGCTCTAGGTTTCCCCTCTCTGACATACAGACTTTTATAGCACCCCATGTCTCCCTCATCATAGCAACTATACTGTATTTGCTTTGTCTTTTTCCCCAACCAAATTGAGAGCTCAGTATGAGAGGGGCCATTTCTGTCTTGTTCTTCCTTGTGTCCCCAGCAGTGTGATGTGCATATAGGTACTTAAAAAATGTCTGTTAAATGAGAGGAAGGAAGGGAGGAAGGGACTGAAAAAGGGTAAGATATCTCAGCAGGCCACAGGTTTTTTTGTTTGTTTTCTTTTGTTTTTTGCATGAAGAAGCCCTGAAAGTTTCTGCAGATTAGGAAGGAAGAAAGCTGCTACTCTTCAATCCCTGTGAAAGGAAAATAAATGAGGTGAGAGGTAACTGGCCAGCAAGATGTGGCCTAGGTCACAAGGGAAGGCTCTGTAAACTTGAAAAAGCAAAGCTACCTGTCGGGACCACAATTTGCACACACCTCAGACTGGTCCTCCTGAAGCACTGGCAGAACAGGGGGTGGGAAGGTTTTCTCCCAATGGTATCAGAGAGGCCTGCAGCCTTGCAAGAGCCAGCAGAGGAGACCTGATCAGAGATTTGACGTTCACACACGTAATCCTTTCTTTTCTTTCCTTGCTCCACCTGCTTCCACTGCCTATAAAAACCTTTCTAATAAGACCCCCTGCCTTCCCTCTAAGGAAAGGTGACTTTGCCTGAAATAACCCACGCTTTTAACTTCTCATTCTCACCTTCTTTCTGCCTATAAAAACCTTCCATTTTGTACAACTCTTTGGAGCACTCTTCTAATTGCTAGATGGGACACTGCCCAATTCATGAATCACTAAATTGAAGCCAATTAGATCTTTAAATTTACTCAGTTGAATTCTGTTTGTTTGTTTGTTTGTTTTTTAACATTAGTAATCTTAATCAATACTATGTTAATGCAATACTTTTAAAAAGTCAAACTTGGGAAAAAAATCTGTAACTCTCTATGGTGATGGATGTTAACTAGATTGACCTGGTAATCATTTCACAATATGTAAATATTGAGTCATCATTATGTTGTATACTTGAAACCAATAAAATGTTAAATGTCGATTATATCTCAATTGAAAATAAAAAATGATGCCAAAAAAAGTCCATGATAAAATGTCAAAATTCTAAATATAGCCTTTAATCCTGCACTGGGTCTATACCCTGACAGAAGTGCTTCATTCGCCTCCCCTCTCCGTACCGCTCCTATCTCCCTGTTCCCACTCTTCCCTCCCCACACTGTGTCCCTGACCAAACTCATTCTCACGTTAGTGCCTTTATCCTTGCTGTTCTCTCTGTCTGGAATATTCCTCTCAGATCTTTGCATAGTTGGCTCCTCATTATTTGAGTTTCTGGTGTAATGCTATTTTCTCAGAAAGGCTTTCTCTTTTCTGACTTTGCACCCATCCCCTGCCCCACCCTGCCCTACCCCTACAGTTACTCTTTATTCCATTAGTTTTATTTTTTTTCAGAGTACTTATCCCTATGAGATTGTGTTATTTGTTTATGCATTTGCCAATGTCTCATCAGTGCTAACACAGCATGATATCATTTAGTCCTTTCATTAATCCTCTAGGATGGGTTAGATCACCACTATTTTACAGATGAGTGAACCGAGGCATAGAAAGGTTAAGAGACATTTTCATTTTATGTGACATAAGATCACATAGCTAGTGAATACCTGAAGGCTAAAAACATCTGGAATTCTCTCTCTTTTCACCACACCTACTGCTACCACCCATCCTTTGGGTTTCTTATTTCTTTTGCAAGGAAAGATTTAACTCTTTTATTCCCAGAGTCACCTCTGCCTTCTTCACTGAGCCATTGTTGTGAAACCAGTAAACTCCCAACTCTTTGTTCTATTAACAGCATCACCAGCAGTGAGTTTGCCTTCCCAGAGAGAGCTGTAGTATGATACATTTCAGTCAGTCTGAGGCTGGGCCTGCTTCCTTCCTGCAAGTCCTGCCTGTAATCACAGAGAGTATAACCAAACACACCAACCTTCTTCCAACTTCTTTACTCCGAACCAATTTTGTGACTTTGGGGCTATGAACTAACTAACCAACTGTCCAGTCAAGTCTGATGAGAAAGTAGCAGCTCTGGGAAACAGATCCTATCTGTGCTCGAGCTGTGGTTAAAAAGTTCTAACCGTGCTTCTGGCTTCCCTAAGGCTCGCATATGTGTGAGTATGTGTGTGTTTTCCCAAATGCAGGTATCTGTATGTTTAAACAAGTTGAGATATCCTAAAATTCAGTAGTAATTTTGTATAACCAGCACCACAATTCAATTTTAAATATTGTTATCACCTCAATAAGATCTCTCATGCCCATTTACACTTAAACCCCATTCCTCCTCCCAACCCCAGGCAATCGCTAATCTGCTTTCTGTATCTATGAAGTGCCCTTTTCTGGACATTTCATACAGATGGAATTATTCAATATGCTATCTTTTGTTTCTGGTGTCTTCCATGTAGCATAATGTCTTCGAGTTTCATCCATGTAGCATGTATATACTTTGTTCCTTTTTATTACTGAACAGTATTCTAGGTGTGGGGATTCGAATGCAACTCTGAGCAGCTCTGGCCAATGGCTCCCTCCTCTAGGTCTCTTTTCTGGAGAAAAAGTCCAGCATCCCTACTCCTGAGGCCTCCTCTGGCCCTGAGTAAACTTCCTCCAATTGTGGCAAATCTGAGCCACCTCATCTTGCACTTAGAAACAAGTTACTTTAGATACTGTCCTCAACCCAATGTCCTCTGGAGGTCATGGGTTTCCCTCGTTAGGCTGGAAGCTCTTTGTAGGGAGAAATTAGGTTGTCAGTTGCTTCTACATTCTCCCAGTTTCCTAAGAACAGTGCTGAGCAGAAAGAAGTATGTGATAGGTACGTGTGAGGGATGCTTGTGAGCGAGGCAAGGATGCAGCAGGGACTGGGAAATCCCTCTGCCCTTTCCATCCCTTCAGCCCCAGTTGCCTGGTGCTCCGTGTGTGCTTTAGCGCTGCAGCATTGAGCAAGTCCAGTGAAGCACGAGCAGGAGCTTGGCTGCGTCAGCTCCCCTGAGGCCACAGGCCCAGATGTCCCTCTAGTCAGCTCCACAGAATATACTAGAAAGAGCACAGGGTCCTTCCAATAAGCTCTGGCTTTGAGTGACCTTAGCAAAGATTTCTGTTCTAGAAACCGGGAGAAGTACCTACCCCACAAGCTGTAAAGATTAACTGAGATAAAATATCTATAGCATAGTCAGGTCCGCAGCACAGCAGCACCCTTCCCCCAGTGCTTTCCTCTCACCCTTCCCCCTCCCATTCCTCCCACTCCCTAAGGCAGTAAATAATAGAATTTTGAAGCTACTTTAGTTTCGGTAAAAGCAGTGCTCACGTGATGCCTAAAGGCATTTCTGTCTCTGTGGAGGGAGTTAACACGTTTGGGGAAGCAGTTTCAAGGCCTCTGCATTCAGTTCTGATATTGCTGAGCTGGTGCAAGGCAGAGTGACAAATGGACAGCACTCAGATGTATTTGATTTGATTTGTGTAATAGAAGTCCCAGGGAGGTATTGCTTGTTTGTTTCAAATTTTGTATATATTGTCAACATTTTAAAGTTTAGAGATTTCCTATTATAATCTGGATTTCTGTCTTCTCTTGGGAAAAAAAAAAACCCAGAGCATCTGTTCATTGGGTTTCATGCTTCAAAGGGCAAGCACCCTCCAGATGGCCTCAGTCCCCATGGGTTTTTTCTTGCTCCAAAGTCTAGTGTGGGTCTGGCTCCTCTCCTCCACTAGGACCAGCCCACCCACGGCTGCACTGCTCAGAGGTGCTCCAGGTCAGCAGCTCAGACTGTCTAGTCCTGCCTCTGTGCAGACTGCAGGCTCTGAGAAGCAGTGCTCTCAAGTGGCTTCTCTATGGGACTTGGACATCAGAGGGCACAAATCCATGGGCTTTCGTGATTGCCTCAGGGAAGCCAGAAACTCCATGAGAGCAGGGGCATATGTGTCTAACTTGCTCACTGTTGTCTCCCCATTGTCTAGGTCACTCCCTGGTACAGAACAGATCCTCAATAAATCCTTGTTGAATGAATAAATGGACGAATGGACAAATGAATAAAGGAACTGACAAACGTGGATCAGGGACGAGAGTGATAAAAACTGTCTACCACTCTCCTAGAGATGTTGGTTTTGTGATCCTGCCTATTTCTATTCCGCGAGCATGATAAAACCATTAAAAGGGAAGACAGTCTGTGTGTTGGCCTTCTGGAGGAGGGAGCCGGGGAGATTTCTCTTTACATTCTACCCACAGCATAAGAAGGACAGAAAGCTTAGGGAGCCAGCGGGGGATTAAAAAGCCACCAAAGGCAGAGAGGCCAAGAAAGAGAGAAGGCTGCTGCAGTTTTCCTCCTGTGGGCATCACTGGCGAAAGACCTGCTCCACAGATCTTGACCTTGACTTGGTTATGACCTGAGGCAAGGCCTTCACACCATTTTTGGGAGTGTCAGGGGATGTGGTCTACTGAGGTTATCACAAGGTAGACGCCTCATAAATGCAGCTAGTTGTTAGCCTTGATGGTATCAAAACTACAGTACAACCAGCCATAGTGCATGACCTTCCTCTTCTATTTCTGTTTGATTTCTCTTCCTGCCTACTTTCTCTGCTAGACGGGCAACTATGGTGGCTCAGGCCCATGGAGCCCCAGACAGATGAAGCTTCTTCCTTCCCTCTGAGTGGGCCCAGATGTGGATCCTTTATCTTCTTCTGGGCAGTGGGAGCCCAGATGGAAGAACCAGGCCCCAAGCACTGGACAGCAAATTGCTACTTCTTTTCCTTCTGGCCACATGTCTCTCTCTTTGGGCAAAAGTTAATCGAGCTCTATCAACTTCTTGAGGTTGGTTTTCCTTCTCCAAGATTTTTCTGAAAGTTCGTGCCTCCCATTTCTGGTGCACAGCAAACCTGGGGTGCCTTGAAGGCTGGTTGGGTGTTGTAGTTGCCAGCCCCCGATAGACACACAGACCACCAGAAAGGAAACACTCTCTTTATTCAGCCAGCTGGGTCTGCCAGGGGTACGCAGACCCCAAATTAAGCAGCACCGAAATGTAGAGGTACAGGGTTTTTAAGCCCTAAACCTCATTCTTCTTTCTGACTGAACACACAAGTCTATTTTTCTTCTATTTACTAACTGTCAACCCACAGGTTGGTTGTGCAAGCAGGGGGTACAGAAGCAGAAAGCTTATTGTTAGAATGTTATGATCCCATGGGCGATAGCCTATGTTCCCATGGGCGATAGCCAAGCAGTAGTTTTCCAGCCAGCACATGGGGAGAGAGTCTGAGCAAATTTAAGCATCTGAGATGCTTCCCCTTCTACCTTACCCTGGGGCATAATTTCCCACCATCATGATGAGGTCATAATGGGGGTGTGGGGCACCAGGGAAGGTCTGTTGCTATCATATGTACCATCCCACCACCTTTGGGCTCTTTCCTCTCATTTGTTATTCAGGCTCCAGAACAACAGATGCTCTGTCATACACAAGGAGGTGGTAATCATGGCTAACATTTATTGAGTATTTATTTTGTTTGACCAGGCATTATACCAAACTCTTTATCTTCATTATCTCTGTTGATGGTCATAAAAATTATACAAGGCATGCAATATTATTTCCTTCATCTTTCACATGAAAAAATGGGCTTAGAAAGGTTACATAATTTACTCAAAGTCACCAGCCAATGAGAGATAGAGCTAGAATTTGGACACAAGAAATGAAACTCCAGAGCCTTAAATCCTAAAATCCTATTTTATTTTATTTTTCTTAAAAACTTTTGAGGTTTATAATGCAGTCTTGTTAACTATAATCACTAGACTGTGCATTAGATCTCTAGGATTTATTTGTCTATGAGTTGCAAGTTTGTATCTTAAAAATATGTCTCCAATCTCACCCTCCTCCCACCCTCCACATCCCCTGGTAACCACAATTCCACTCTGTTTTCATGAGTTCAGAAAAACCCTACATCCTTACCACCATTTCCCTATTGTCTCCTAAAGCTGAGGGGTTGATGACAGAGGGCAGAGTTGTATGAGGGTTTCCTTTTGGGTCTATTAGTGAGTCCTCTCTGTAGTTAGAAAGCCACCATCTGTCTGGAACTTGAGGCACCTCTCTTGTCCCCCCAGTCCTCAGCTGATGGGGAAGATGTTCAAATGAGCCAGCCTCTGATCAGCTTGCAAGAGCTCATTGCCTTGTGGAAGTAGTGAACTCCTCTCCTCCACCCTGTGTCTCCCCTGCCCACATTTTCTTCCTCTGGAAAGGGACCCTCCTGGACCTTGCTGAAAAGTGTTCCTGCCCTGAGGGAGGCCAACCCTTGACCTACAGACCCAAGGAACAAGCCCTCACTGCTCATTAGTTTCCTGCTCCCCACCTCCTTCGCTGGCTTCTGTTTTACCTACACCTCTCTGCCGGCCAGGAAACCACCAAGTTAGACCTGAGATTAACACCACCTGGCAGAACTCTGCCCTACTGCTTAGGGGCCCATAGGAAGTCTGATTTAACTGTGCCAAATCTTTTGATCTAAAACTGAGGTTCATGGATGCTCAGATTAAACATGGCAAATCTCAGAAGCTTTTTTCTTGTGGAAAATATAGTATATTTTAAAATTTAGCTTTTTTCATCCTCTTTTTAGACTTTGAGACCTAAACTCTTGTTCCCACCCCATGAAACCCATAACTTCCACTTCCTATGTTCTCTAGCCATTTTAAATAGAAGAGTTGCCAATAAACAAACCGCTCTCTGTGTGTGCACACACACAGGCTAATTTTTTTTTCCGGTTACAGAAGTAAAATACGTCCGGTGTGGTTTGAGATGCCTTATGAAGATGGACCTGACAAATCTTGCTGATGGGCTGGATGTGAACGATAAGAGAAAGGGAGGAATCAGGAATTATGCTGAGATGTCTGGTCTGAGCATATGGATATAAAGGAGACTAATGGAAGAAAGTCTTGAGTGGGAAACTCACGATTCCACTTCCTCAAAAGGGAGTATGCTATCCAAGAAGAGCTGGGGAGGATACCGTCCCACCCTCTGACATGGCGGAGCGAGGCCAAAAGGCCCGGGAGGCCTGTGGGACTCGTGGACCCACTGCGCTTGCGCTGTCTCTGCCGCTGCAGGAGCCCCTTCCACCACAACGGAAGATTCTAGGGTATCAGGGGAGGCAGGTATCCCAGACAGGAAACTGCGCCCAACCGCAGCATGTGTCTTGAGTAACGCTTGAGCCAAGGAGAAAATGTACGGGATAACTGGTTCCTGTGTAGCTAAACAGAAAAGAAACCACAAGAGCAAAGTTCCTCAATTCAGACAGTGCTTGGCCCCGCTCCCGCAGGCTGCTGTGCCAATCAAGTAATGGGTCGTAAGGGTTTCTTTTTCCTGAGAAAGTACCTCAAAAACAAGAATAATGCTAACGACAAAAATGCCAGACACAGATGAGGTGGCAGAGGAAGCTATCCAGGGACACTGGTAACCTAGCAGGACCTTGCAAAATAGACCACAAAGTGCAGCCTTCTGGCACAGAGACATTAAATAACCAGCCTAAGTTCACACAGCTAGTTGGGGACAAAGCCAGAATCTAAGCCCAGAAAGTCTGGTTTTAAAGTTGGTGATTTAACCTCTGCGCTACATGGCCTCTCAAAACAAAAGACAGTCTGCACCACCCCACTAAAACCCCCAGACACACCTCTGCCCTTCCCACAGAAATTCCTTTTTCAAGCAGAGGTGCTAAAGGCTCTTCTGATCCTGTGGGCCCTATCATTTGAGGGCGGAGTCTGTGACAGTCTCATGGGCGTTGGGTGGAGCCTATGACAGTTTCATGGGCTTCGTTCACCACTCTTGGTTTTCCATTCGCTTTCGCTGCCTTCACTACCTGGAGCCCTGCAAAGCCTCATTCTGCCTAATATCCCCATGATAGGAGTTCTGAGAAAACACAACCAACATTTATAAATCCAAAACCTAAGTAGGTATGAAATCATCTTCAAAGAAGCATAATCCACTAGCTAAAAGAATTTTTCAAAAGCAGCCCAATCTCTATTGTATTAGGAAGGATTTAATTTAAAATTTCCAAGAAGATTATGTGGGATAGAGCCTTTAAAAGTAAGACTGCCAAAAGACAGTCCATAAAACTTAGAAAGAAACGCTTCTTAAGAATCTTTTCTTTTTCTGTTACACCATCTATAAAATTAACTGCCTACCCCATCCAGTAGTTGTTGATAGCAAAATGAGGTTTGCAAGAGAATTTTGCTCCCCATCAAAGGAAAAGTCTAGTGTTCTTCATAGGAAGAACAAAGCAGGAACAGAGTATTACAGTAAATGTTTATCCCTACTGAGGCCTTAACATATAAATGAGACATCAGAACTTCTCTAAGTTAGCAATTTTTAAACTAGACTCACAAAAGTAGCACATTGAGTTTTTGAATCGAATTTAAAACAGCATGAAAGTGAAAATACAACGGAAAAATAAAAATGCTGTCCATTAAGCTAAATGTCCTAAGTATTTGTTGACTTAAGAAATAATCAGACCTGTAGAGTATTTTTATGAGTTAATCTGAGCTAAACTAATGACATATGCAGGGGAGCAAGATCTCAAATGCTCCAGAGAATAACAATTTTGCAGCTTCTTTCATGCATTTGAAATTAAGGAGAGAATCACCCTATGAGGTTACTTTCCACAAAAGTGCTTTTTTTTGGTCCATGTAATATAAGATGCATTGGGTTTAGAGATGTTAAAATGTGAAAAATAGTTCATATCTTAGAATTAATGAATGAAATATGATTGTGTCATTGTTGTTAGGGTGAAATGGGTCACTCCTCACAGTAAGAGCTCAATAACTGTTATCCCTGAACATTAATTATTGAAAATTTCTTGGTTATTCATATATTTAAGATTTAGAAGTAGAAGGCTGTATTCAGGGAAAGTAATTCACTTTCTCATGAAATGGAGAAGTACAGGTTTAGTTGGTGAGTTGGATGGTTGTGAGGAGGCTGCCTGAGGCCAGAAAGACAGGCTGCCTGGAGCTGGGGTGACACACTCTGCAGGTTGTCTGAAGGAAGACCTGTTAAGTCTGGTCACTGCGGAGAACCAGGCTAGAGAACGGGTGGCCCTGTCTCCTGGAAGCAAAGTCACGGGGGAAAAGCCTGAGCAAGAAGGTTTAAGAAACCTGTATTATTACCTTAAAAATGAGGCTGTGAACTAATAATATACTTGCTAAGAAAGGGTCCCTCACCATCCAAGAGAGAGTAATTGCATTAAGTGTAGAGGGAAGAGTAAGGCTGCCCCATGACACCTCTTTGCCCGCCACAGATTTCTGTGTGGGACCAACGTGCCCTCATTTTTTTTTGTATCCTTCTCCAACATCTTTGATTTCACATACATTGTCAGCTAGGACTTACTGGTCAAAACTAGGGAGTTGGAAATCCAGGGCTTTCATGGAGGATGGATGCCATCAGTCAGAGCAAGATGACCCAAGCAGGTGACAGCATGTTAGACCACTCTACGTTTCATTCCACAGAAATCCACATTAGAGGAAGAGCCACAGCAGCTGCCCACAGTCCCCATGTTGAGGAGTCATTGCAGAAAGCAGCTTTTCTGCCAGAGTCCTAGAGCTTTTCTCTGGCCCTTAAAGTGGAGCCCATCCCTGGTAAACTAATCTCAGGCCTGTCTAGGGGTATGCAGGGATGTGGGGCCAGATACAGCTTCTGGGTAGCTCCATGTTGGGCAGGGAGGACTCATGGCAAGAGCTAGGCTGTTTGAGAAAAGGGCTGTTGGTTATTTTCTATTCAGCATTTGACTATGAGGTTTCCTATCAAGTAAGGCTCAGAAAGGAGACAGCCTACACTTCCTGTTAACAGACAATCATGGGTCATACAGATTCATCTACCACCTACTTACATACAGCATACATGTTACATGCACAGTTCTCTCCTCTATGGAAAGGCATAGAAAAGTACAATACCTATTAATCAAGTTTTACATAAAGCCCCTGATGTCCAAAGCTGACTTGGTTTAATTTATTTTATAATAATATCAGTAAGTAAATTATTCAAGCAAATCATTTTATGACAGAATACATGATTCAAACCAATCTTGGGAAATGTGAGAGAGTTTATTTCCTCTAATGCACAAATAATTTTTTTTTACAATTTGAATTTAGAATTTATGATTTTCAAGGTTAGGGTCACCTTTGAAGTATAAAGGCTAAAAAGCAATAACTTCCCATCTTGAGGCTTCTAGCCAATTCTCCAATTTCAACACATTCTTTAAAAGATATTCAGTGTACATCAAAGAGAGACTTTGATCAAACACATATTATTTCAGCTAAGGCCAAGCATATTTCATTTTCTTTTTGACCAGTACAAGTAGGCATGTGAGTGCATGCACGCACACACAAATATTACTCTGATTATGTTGATTTCTCTGAGGAAGCTTTAACCAAAGACAGAAATCCACTATTGTGATTTACTAAACCTTCTTTTTCAAAGAAAAAGACTGGTTCCCAATAATTTCCATTTAATTCCTTATTCTAAGCAAAAGGCTGGGGATCACCATCATATCTTGCCCAAGCAACAGCAGACATTTCACTCTACCCCACATCCCCTTTATGTTTTAGTTTTTCCCTCTTTCTCTCCTTAGCAACATCTTCCTTAAAATACCAGGTATGCAAATTTATTAATAAACTCCTCTGCATAGTAAGGTCTCTGAGGAGGAGGTCAGTACCAGTTTGCTTGGAATTCTTGCTGAGAGAGAGCTATGTGAGACCTCCATGAGGCAAAGATCAGGAAAGTCCTTCAGTTCTCTCAAAAGAATATTGAAGAGTAGAAGTATGCATTACTTTTAAGAATCAAAGGAATGCTGTTTATAGGACCTTTTTTGAAATTTGTTTTTTATTTTATTATTATTTTTAAAATAAACATTTTAAAATTACAGTTAACATACAGCATTATATTAGTTTCAGTTGTACAGCATAGTGAACAGGCATTAGATACCTTATGAAGTGATCACTACAATAAGTCTAGCACCCACCTGACACCACACATAGTTTTACAATATTATTGACTATATGCCCTGTACTGTACTTTACATCCCTATGACTATGACTATTTTGTAACTACCAATCTGTATTTCTTAATCCCTTGGCCTTTTTCACATAGCCCTCCAATCCCCCTCCCGTCTGGCAACCATCAAAATGTTCTCTGTATCTATGAGTTTGTTTCTGTTTATTTCTTCATTTATTTTGTTTTTTAGATTCCACATATAAGTGAAATCATATGGCATAGGACCTTTTTTAAAGTGTGTAATTCACTGAAGGAAACTGGACTTTGGGTGGTAAACACACAGTAGAATATACAGATGTCAAATTACAATGTACATCTGAAAATTATATAATTGTATTAACCAATGTTACCCCAATAAACTTAATGAAAAAAATGATAAAAAATAAAATAAAATAAAGTATGTAATTCACAAGCTTGTTGAGGTATAACTTACATGCTATAAAGTTCACCCGTTTAAGATCAATCTCTTTAATACATTTACAGAGTTGTGCAATTACCACCACAATCTAACTTTAGAACACTTACTTCACCTCTAAAAGAAACTTTGTGTGTATTTTCAGTGACTCCCCATTCTCTTCCTCTTTTCAGCTACTATGAATAGGGCTGCTATAAACTTTTGTATACATGTTTTTGTGTTGACATATGTTTTATTTTTCTAGTAGTGAAATTACTGGGTATCTTATTTCCCTATTGCTCCTATAACAAATTACCACAAACCCAGTGGCTGACAACACAAATTTATCTTAAAGTTCTGGAGGTCAGAAGTTAAAATGGTTATAGCGTGCTAAAATCAAGGTGTCAGCAGCTTCGTTCCTTCTGGGGATTCGAGGGGATAATGCATTCCTTGCATTTCCCAGCTGCCCACATTCCTTGGTTCATGGCTCTTGTAATTACACTGGGTCCACCTAGATGATCCAAGATAATCTCCTCGTCTCAAATCCTTAACTTAATAACATCTGCGAAGTCCCCTTTGCCAGGGAGGGTAATGTATTCACAGATTCTGGGAATGAGAACGCACCCTCCTTCAGGGCATCATGATCTTGTCTACCACGGGTTACATGGTAATTCTACATTCAACATGTTGAGAAACTGCCAAACCATGTGCCAAAGTGGCTGCACCATTTTACATTCCTACCGGCAATACATAAGTGTTTCAGTTTCTCTACATCTTCGCCAGCACTTGTTATTGTCCATCTTTTTGTATCATAACCATGCAAAAGTTAAGTCATGCTCGGCACTAGTAGCATGGAGAAGGCTGTTTCAGGAAACCAGAGAAGAACTGAAATGATAAACTGATCCCAGAAAACCAGAGAGGACCTGAAATGGTAGACTGATCCCACAGAATCGAGATTGAGATTTGGATTCTGTGGGATCAGAGATCTGTTTTCTCTTTTATGTATCTGGGACCTGACACAGGATTATGGGTTAGGAGACGGACTAGCTGTTTGTATAATGACCGATTTTATATAAGGCTATTAAATTGGGGCAAATGTCAGCAGGAGGCCAGCTCCCAAACTGTAGAACCTAGAAAGGGGCAAAGAAAAATTAATTTGAGAGTCAAGAGGTTATGTCAAGAGATTCATGCCAGGAAATGAGCCTAGGTTCCATGCCAACACTGGACACCCTTGCCTATTTGTCCTTGAATAAAGGGCATCAAACTTGTTACTAAAATATTTTTGTTTTGCCATTTGATGCTATCTATTTACATATATATGTGTACTTTTTTATATATGCTTAGATCTTTATATATAGTTGTAAAGTTATAAAATTCATTTAATGTACTTTATTAATTACTCATCTATTTTCCCTATTTCTTAAGAATTACAAAAGTTATCATTTTTTGCACAGTATATCTCTGATGCAAAAATATAGTGACAATGTCTTTGAATGTGTGTGAATTGATTTTGTAAAAATTCAGCCAAGAAGGGAATGTAAGTTTTTGGAAAATTAAAGAATATTTGTTCTTTTGACCTGTAAGAAAACTCATCCAACTCATCTCGGGCCCAAAACAGAAGACTTGAGAAATAAATTTTGTCATAACATTTGTTTGTTTTTCTATTTTCCTTTAACCATAGTTTTAATACACTTCCTCCCTCTGCCGTGTTATATTTGTTGTCCTAACACCTGTCATCAACAACTTTAGTAGCAATGACATTGAGTGAGGTAACATCCTAAGGTGCTTAATAAAACTAGCCTCCAAACCAGTTCTGGCCACTGTCTCACTGTTCTTCCTGCAGCAGCATGCTTCCTCAGCTCTCCTGAGATGCACACCACGGGGGCTGGTTCTACCACAGCCACAGAGCAGTGTGAGTTGCAGTTATCAGAATTGAAAGTTTTCTCTTTTCAGACTAGCTCATGTAATCAAATAAATCACAAAAATCACTTTTGCAAATTTAGTTGGAAAACACCTTTCATTCCTTCCAAGGGGACAAAAAGAGAAATAAAAAAGAAAAGAAAGAGAAAGACATCCAGAGAGTGTTTGATGTCATTTCCTATTGTCTTTCCAATTTCCAAAATCAGTCAGTGTCCCATTTCTTTTCCCATTTTAGTCCAGACCTGAAATGTGGGAAGCAGCTCTAGCTGAAAGGCTTTCCTGAAGGCCCAAGGAAGCTCCTGAAAGAAATGAGACTGGAGTGTTTCTGCCTCTCTAGAAAGCCCAAAATAAGTCACCATCTATACGGGGTCAAGATATCTCCTGCCCCCAGCTCTTTGTTCATGCTCCTGCCATATTGACACAAGTCAGAGGGAAGTGTTCACTGCTGAGTCAAGCACATCTCTTCTGTCACATTTTCACAATAACAAGAATGGTAATCATTGAAATACTTCTAAAAAAAATTAGAATCCTCATATAGCACTGATGGGGCTGCGAGCTGGTATAGGCTGTTTTTTAAGAAGTCAAACATATTTTGCTAAGTGAAAGAAGCCAAACACAAAAGGTCATATATTGTATGTTTCTCTAATTATGAAATTTCCAAAATAGGCAAATCCGTACAGACAGAACATTAGTGGTTTTCAGGGGATGGGGGAGGGTAGAATTGGGACTGCTAATAGATATGGGGTCTCTATTTGGGGTGATGAAAGTATTCTAGAATTAGGTAGGGTAATGGTTGTTCAACATAGTGAATGTTCTAAAAACTACAGAGCTGTATACTTTAAAATGGTGAATTTTATGTTATGTGAATTATATCTCAATTAAAACTAGAAACACTGGGGTCACACATTTTAAAGAGTCTGAATTAAAGCAACAACGTCATATGGATATATTCAATTATATAAAAGATACCTTTCCCAATTTAAAAAACAAAGAGAATGGAGAGAAATAGGAAGGCCAGCCATTTCTGATCAGGATGATCAATTATCTACTTGTATTTTTGTAAACAAAATAAAAGTTGAATAGAAACTTACCATCAATCTTACCATGGATTTCACTCCTCAGATTCTACCCAAAGGAAATGAAAATATGTTCGCACAAATACTTGTACAGGAATATTCATAGCGCAGTAGCCAAAAACTGGTCCACCAACTGGTGTGTAGAACAATAAAATGTGTATCCACATATGAAATACTATTCATCGATAAAAGGAATGACATAATGATGCATGATACACAAAATACTTCAAAAACTTTATGTTAAATAAAAGCCAGACACAAAGGACTACATATTATATGATTTCGCTTGTGTGAATTTTGCACAAGGCAAATATGTAGAAACAGAACACATATCATTGGTTGCTGGGGATGATGAGAAACTTCTAACACTGGTGATGGTGGCTAATATAAATGCACTAAAATTTACTGAAGTGTACATTTACAATTAGTGAAAAGAATGGAGATATTATTAAAAAAAAAAAACTGTCAACAAGGTAAAGAGACAACCGTCCCAATAGGAAAATATATTTGCAAGCAATGCCTCTGATAAGGGCTTAATATCTAAAATATACAAAGAATTCATACAACTAAATAACAACAAAAAAACCCAAACAATCCAATCAAAAAATGGGCAGAAGACCCGAACGGACACTTCTCCCAAGAAGACATACTAATGGCCAAAAAACATATGAAAGGATGCTCAACATCGCTAGCTATTAGGGAAATGCAAATCAAAACCATAATGAGATAACATCTCACACCTGTTGAAATAGCTATTTTCAACAGGACAAGTAATAACAACTGTTGGAAAGGATGTGGAGAAAAAGGAACCCTCATACACTGCTGGTGGGGCTGGAAATTGGTACAGCCACTATGGAAAACAGTATGGAAGGTTCCTCAAGAAACAAAGAATTGATCTACTGTATGATCCAGCAATCCCTCTACTAGGTTTTTATCCCAAAGACTTGAAAACTCACATCCGAAAAGATATTTGCACATCGATATTCATAGCAGCATTATCCACAGTGGCCAGGACATGGAAGCAACCAAAGTGTCCTATGATAGATTGGCTAAAGAAGCTGTAGTACATATATACAATGAAATATTAGTCAGCCATAAAAAGAGATGAAATACTGCCATTTACAACAACATGGACTTCGAGATAATCATGCTAAGTGAAATAAGCCAAACAGAAAAAATTGAAAGCCACATGATATCACTTATATATGGGATATAAACCTAAAAGCAATAAACAGTCAGGACAAACAAACAGAGACTCATGGACATGGACAATAGATTAGTGGTTACCAAGAGTTGGGAGGAGAGGGGAGAAGGGAGGTAAATGGGGTAAAAGGGGTCAAATATGTGGTGACAGAAAGAAATCTAACTATGGGAGAGGAACACACAATGCAATATATATATGCCTTACTGTTAAAATGTACACCTGAAACTTATTGGATTTTGTTAACCAATGTAACCCAAAAAAAATTTAATTAAAAAAAACTTAAAAACAAATGAATGAGGAGATAGAGAAGGGAGGAAGGGGAGGAGGCAGGAAAGAAGAGGAGTGGGGGAGGAGGTGAGATAAAGGAGAGCGGGAAGGAGGAAGAAAAGAAAAGAATGGAAATAGAAAGAAATATTTTTAAAAACAAAAAATATAAAACAATATGATGAAAGTAATACAAAAGTTTCAGATTGATACAAAATACCCAGAAAAGTTTAAAATAAAATATGAGCAAAGATACATCAGGCAAACACAAACAGGCCTGGCAGTATTCATAGCAGAAAAGTGGAATTCAAGGCTTAAGTCTTCAATGGGACAGAGAGAATCATTTCATATAAACAAAAAATAAAAGAATCAATGAAGAAATATTAAAGCTTGTCATGTTCTAATTTTCCTTTTTAATTAAATTAATTGGGGTGACATTGATTAATAAAATTATATAGTTTTCAAGTATAGTATTCTATGACACATCTTCTGTGTATCACATTGTATGTTCACCTCCCCAAGTCAAATTTCCTTCTGTCATCATATATTTGATCCCTTTTACTCTTAGCTACCTAATTTTCTAAATACGCAATCGTAACAGTATGTTTGTAACTGTTCCTACTGGTCTATCACCAATTAAATGGACAATAAATAAATTTATTAAATTGTTGGATAATATGTATATCCTTGAATTTTTACCTATATTTAATATGTATAAAATAGTTTATTTTTAAATGTCCGAAAAACAGTTGCACAGAAAAAGTGCCCAGCAAGAAAAGTTCATTAAGTTCTGAAACACAGAACTTTTTCAGACCATATTCTCTTAGTGCAAAGTGTAAGTAGACATTAATGACGAAATGATGACTCAAAAATAAAACCCTTTCTGTATAGGAAGGGGATTTTTAGCTGCCTTTCTCCATGTCACATGCTTCTCTGCCCACTCTCTTCCTGCCTCACACTCTTCACCCAAACCAGGTGGCTTACAACAGCTGCTCATTTCCCCATCTTCTCACCTCCTTATCCTTCTCTGGGTCAGCGTGTCTGGGGACCTCTGATGTTCCACTGGTAGTATTCAGAGCACCTCTTAGAGCCCAGCCAGCTCCTGCAACATGATGCCTGACTACTTGGCCCCAAGATTTAGAGCAGGGCCTCTGCTGACCCAGAGTTTTGTGCTCCATTCTAACTCCTCCAGAGCTTCTCACTGAGCATTATTAGGGACTGGCTGAGCTAGTCATAAAATGGTACTTTGATTCCCATTTAATTAGTGTTTCTTATTTGTAGGAATCTCTAAGGAGTATAGAGTTGCTAGATGAGGATAATTTATGCATGTCTGTAATCCCAGGCATAGAAATTACTGACATGTGTCATTGGTATTCCATTTTGATTTTTAATATCTATCCATTGAAAACTAGAAAAGACTTCTGCCCTCTCCAAGACATTAAAATATCATTGCAAACTATTTAAAAATAGAACTTGTAAAAACTAAGATGCTGCCATTTAATAATGTTTTTATTACCAAAGAATAACAATATGTGTTAACATTTAAGACAGAGATTTAAACAAAATCTACCCTAAAGGAATCTAGATGATCACAATAATAAAGATAAAGGTGAAAACTAATTAATTAGGAAACAAAATTGGATTAAACAGATAAGTAAATCCAAGAACTGCTTTTTTTGGGAAAACATAAAAACAAAGAAACACATTTCTGACAAATCTGGTTATTAAAAAAATAAGGCAACACATATAATTACATTTATCCTGAGTTTTAAAAGGATTTAATTATCAACATGAAGATTTAGAAATCGTTAACAAAGGCCATAAACTGTTGTGTGCTAATAAATATAAAGATCTCAGTGAAACATACAATTCTTGCCTCTGCCAAGCTCCCTAGCAACCCTTGTACCTCCATCACACCCCTAAAGCTTCACTCCTCCTTTCAGCAGCCCCAAAGCAGGAAAATTCCCTTACAACAAGACTATTGGTCTACACTTTAGGTGTGGCAGGGCTGTCTGATCCCTTTCTCTATCTAAAAATGCAGAAAGTTCAGGTTACTCTGCAAACTTCAGGGCACAATGCCCATTTCTCTCACGTAGTTTTGACCTTGTCTTTATTCAAGCTAAATTGCAGCCCCACTTTTAGCCCTGTAAGAAAGCCTGAGAAAAAGCTTGGAGAATGTGGAGATGAGAAGGCATAGAGCCCAGTGTTTGACCTGGAAAATAGTGAACTAAAGACTTTGTTACAGGAGAAAGTGAATGGGGGCGGAGGGTAGGATGAAATGGTTGGGGAGAAGATAGTGAATGTTCCATGGGAAAAAGTTAAACAACCTTGCATTAGGCTAATCAGTTAAATTTCTGAACTAGTCCTATCTTTTCTAAGTTTTAGTTATATAACTTCTGATTTTATCTTTTCTGTAAATTGGAGATAATTGCCGCTTACTTCACAGAATTGTTATAAGGAAATAAGGCAACACATGCAGAAGTGTTTTTGCAAAGAGCGAAACCTGATACTAGGGCAGTTCAGAGAGAGGGATCTCACTGCATTTTGGGGGGTGAGATAGAACAACACATGACGTTCAGCTTTCAAATACAACACTCACCCTTCATCTGTCACAGTCTTCTTTTGTCTATCCAGATACACCTGGAGCTTCCCATGGGCTGCTGTGAGTTGAAGACCTGTCAAGTCAGAAGGTCCAGTTGTACCAGCCAAGTTGGGGGAGCATACTTCCAGAGCTCAGTAATGCCACAAAGATGTAAATAAGGGCAACATGAGATCCTGTCTACTCCCCTTAGGCACAGATTTCTTGACAACCAGCACTCCTGGGCAAGAAGATGGGTGGGGTTATAGATCTGGAGAATCGACCTTTAATTAAGAAACAAATACTTGAAAACCCCATCAGGACTCAGACTCATGTGGGAAAGCGTAGAACAGATAGGCCATCAGGCAGCAGCTCAGCCTGAGTGGGGGCTTTTTGATTTGTCCGTATACTGGTAAGTGATGAAAGTTCACTCCTCTGTCTCTCCTAGCAAATATTTAATGAAATCAACATTGATCATGAGTGTTCTGTGGAATGAATATTTTATGGAGAGAAATGCAAAGAAGACTGAGTCTGATGTCATGAGTAGCAAGATCAGAGGCTGCACTTAGAGGTGGAAATTTCTGAAACGGTAGATAAAGGTGCATTTCATATCACTGAAAGAAGGGATTATTCTACAAATGGTGTCATTAATCATTTGGGGAAAATTATAAACTGGCTAACCATTTGGTGGGGGAATTGATCCTTACTTCACATCAAAATGCATTCAGATAAAATATAGACTTAAATATAAAAAAATAAATTATAGCAGATTATAAAGGTGAATATTCATATATTCTTGGAATATGAGGAGGCTTTAGAAGCATAACACAAAAATCAGAAACTATAAAGAAAAAAGATTAATAAGCCTAAAGATTACATAAAAGTAAACATTTCTGTAAAGCAACAATCAAGAACAAAGAATAAATAAAAGGCAAACATGAAACTAAAAAAAATTTGCAAAAAAATTTTTTTCAAGCCCAAATGTTTTTTGAAAACGTATAAAGTTTCCTTACAATTAAAAATGAAAATTCTAACAGAAAAATGGATAAAGGACCAAAACAAGAATTTTATAAATAAAGTTTTAATTAATTAATGCCATTAATTTAGGAGGGAAAAAATCAATTTTAGCATTATCAAAGAAATGCAAATTAAAACAAGAAAATACCATTTTGTTTATTATATTGACAAAAATATAAAATAATTATAATTTCTAATGCCATTGATCACATGAGAAATTGCTCTCATTCATCAAGGATGAGAATGTAAATTGGCATAAATTTTCTAAAGAAACTTGACAGTATAAATTAAAAGTCTTTAAAATGCATTTATTTTGCCCAGATATGTGGCTTTCAGGAATTTATCTATCCTAAGAAGGGTATAGAATTTTCTAATAATAGAGAAAAATGTTTAACTCCCTAAGAGGCCCAAAATAAGAAGTAGGTTCAATGTCATTTCACTTACATGTAGAATCTAAAGAACTAAATCAATGAAGAAACAGACTCATATAGAACAAAGCAGTGGTCACCAGATGGGAGTAGGGTTGCAGGGCTGGGTGAAACAGGCAAAGGGATTCACACAGCAGAAAACGTGGCTGCAAAGGGCTCCCCAGCCTGGCATCTCTCTATTTCACTACCAGAGGAAGACTTATATTTCCTCTGTCTGGTTCCAAATTTTAAAACTCCAGAGAAAATTGGCTTAACCAGGGTGGGAATCTACTGCCTTATTTCTCATTATAAGCACACTACCTGGCACATGGCACAGGCTCAATAAACATGTTTAAAAGTGGATGTGAGAGAAATGGAGACGGCCTAGCAAAGGATGGATGGCTCCTGAGTTTGGGTGACCAGTTGGGAGATGATACCGTGAACTCAACCAGGCTTCAGAAGAGTTAACAACAGGCGTGGAGGACCCCGAAGCACTGCTTAGGGGTTAAGAATGTGAATATTAGAATTCAACTGCCTGGATTTGAATTCCAGCTCCAATGCTGACAGTCTGTGTGACTGTGGGTGAGTCATTTTGGCTTTCAAAGGCTCAGCTGCCCCATCCATAAACATGGCGAAAAAATTAACACCCAGTTTATAGGGCTCATTATGAAAATTAAATAAAATACACTGTGCAAGTGCTCAATAACCTTTGACTGATATTATTATATTCTGCTTTCAACCTCATTGCATTGTGCTTTCAAATTGACTTTCACTATCTTTGCATTTAGAACTGATTGTTTTCTGATGATAGAGTAAGTTTCATGTTTCACCATTCCTGTCAGTTACTCAGTCTGTTTCTCCAGTAAACAGGGCAAGAATATATGCTCAGTCATACTGATTGCAATACGGAGAAATAACTCTGAACGCCCCCATCTTTGCTCGGGTCTGTGTCATAACAGAGCCTGTGCCATAAGAAGAGTTTGTAGGTTACACAGGAATGTCTCCAGGAATGCTCTTGGCAGGTTTCCACGCAGTAATAGCTGCAAGAAGGTAACAGCCATATTCGGGGAGTGCAGGCCCAGTCCAGCAAAATCTTGAACAGTGTGGGGACAACCACAGAGTCATGCTTACTTATTGCTGCTACCTCAACTACATGTGGAGATACCCAAAGGGATTCTCTCTCTAAATATTAAAGTTTGAACTAATTTTTCCCCCTCTGAGTTGTAAAGTATCAGCAGAGGAACCGAAACATGTCCTGTACCCAGGAAAATATGTAAGTTTGAAAGCACTAGTTTTTATTATTATTATTATCATTAAATTTATTGGGGTGACATTGGTTAATAAAATTATATAGGTTTCAAGTGTGCAATTCGCTAATATGTCACATGTATATTGCATTATGTGTTCACCACCCAAAGTTAAATTTTCTCCCATCGTCATATATTTGACCCCCTTTACCCTGATCTACCTCCCCACTTTCCCTTTTGCCTCCACTAACCACTAAGCTGTTGTCTGCATCTATGCGTTTTTGTCTGTCTTGTTCACTTGTTGCTTTCAGTTTTATAGATGATTGGATAAAGAAGACACATATATATAATGGCACATATATATAATGAAATATTATTCAGCCATAAGAAAAGATGAAATACTGCCATTTGCAACAACATGGATAGATTTTGACATTATCACACTAAGCAAAATAGACAAAAAAAGTTGAGAACCATATGATTTCACTCATATGTGGTATATAAAAATGAAAACAATGGTTTTTTATGTGGTCTTTCTAATTTTTCTGTATATTTGGACTTTATATAGTTTTGGGGCCACCCCTACCCTGTAGATAGATGTTGCTTTAAAGGTATTAGTGGAACCCAAAATAAGTAGAAAATTTTGTGGGTAAGTTTTGCTTTCTTTTTATTAGTAGAATAAACTTGCAAATTTTATATACAAATTCTAATGTTTATAACAACTTCAAATCTGTTGGGGCAAATTTTATTTTCCAAGATGGCTACACCAACATCTTTCCCAACCCATATGCTCTGATAATAGAAACGTGCAAATAGCAAGTTTCAGTAAAAAAATACTGGTTGCTTCCCAGTAACTATTGACCTCTAAGTCATGACACTTAAAGTCATGGTGTACCCTATTCTGCTTTAGCATGATGTTACAATCCCAGGATGCAGAGGTAGATTTCCTGGGTTTGACTCTTGGTTTACCACAAACCAATTGTAGGACCTTGGATTAGTGACTTAAACTTTCTAGGCCTCCATCTCTTAATTAGTAAAATGAGAATAATAACTGTTCCTAATGCATAGAGTTGTTGCTAATGAATTAATACACATACGTAAAGGTAGAATATTTCTGAAAGCATTATACACTTAATACATGCTAGACTATATTATTATTATGGGTGTTCTTGTTCAAGTGACATAGAAGAAAGGAAAGAAGAAATAGATATTGTAATCCAAATACCAAGCTGACTTTCTTTATTCAGGTTAATAAGTGAAGGCAAAGAATTGTCTGTTGATTCACTCCTCTGCTATTTGCTCTGCTGGGCATTTCTTGGTCAATCATGTCCTAAAATGCTGGGGCAACACCTGCAGAATAACTTGTGCCAGAGTGGGTGCAGGCTGAGGATGCTGGGCCAGGAATAAGCTGTGGAAAGAGAGGTCCTAAAAGGCAAAATGTTCTTCAGAGTCCTACAAGCTTCAATCAGTGAGGAGAGGTAAGGGCCTGGCTCTCCCTGTTTCCGCTTCAATTCTATTTTCTTAAGGATATACCACACTTATTCCACCCCCTTTACTCTGAGCACCACAATGTATGGAGTCGGTCTCATGGTCAAATGCTTAGTCTGGATTTAGTGCTAAAAAAGAAACCCCTGAGGCGAGAGGAGGTAGAGAAGGGGAAGAAATATAATTTCTTGAGTGCCTAATAAAAGTCAGGAAAAGAGCTGTGTCCTTTTCCATGATCTCACGTAGCCCTCAAAAATGACTCCAAGTTCAATATTTGTATTTATTTCTAGGTAAAACAGGATTAGAACAGGAATTTGAACCTAGTGCTGTTTCCAAGGCTCATGATCTTCTGAGTACATCACGCAGAATCCCATGTGAAAAATATCAATATTAGTTTTCATAAATCCAATCACTCCCCTAACCACAGACCACAACAAGGAGGGAAAATAGGACAGTAGATGCCAAAGCAGGACTTGAGATTCATAATAACAGGATATGCTGAGTGCAACAGAGTTCTCTGGTTATCATGTTGTCCGTCACCAGCTCTCATCCTGCCTGTTTACAACTCAGGAAATGAAATAGGGAGGGTGAGCATGAAGGGAAAATTGACAAGCAAGCAACCTCTAGAAGTTTATCTCCTTAGTATGGTTCTCTCACATTTTGTTATCAGCAGGATAGAGAAAATGTCAAGGTTGCAGCCAAGATAAGTATGCAGCCTATGTTGCCTGGGGCCACACTAGACTACAGGTCCAGTAAGAGAAATAAATATACAGTCATGGATGCTGGCTCAGCAACACCAGCAGAACCTGAGGCACCAGCAGCTCCCTTCCCGAGCCCTTTTTAATTCAAGGGCTCACATAGACTCACAGGATTTAGCAGACTTTAAAGATAGACACACTTTGTTCAAACCCTGGTTCTACTGTGTCCCATAGGGTCGTTGTGAGACCTATGTCCATGAAGACAACTATAAAGGACCATTACAGGGAAGTGTCCACTCACTTCACTTGTCAAGGGTAATTCTAGACTTCTCTAAATGGTTATGGGATCCTGTCGGCTCAAGGCCTGAAATATTTCAAATTAGCCTCCTTGCCCAGCCTCAGTTCAGGTACCAGAATGCTCCACCAAAACATCCAATTCGACTTCATTGTAGTCACAGAAATATAGATTTGAAAGAAAAAAAAAGTGTATTATTCAACTTTAAATCTGTATTCTACTATCTTACCATACTCCTATAGTGCACTGTTAGTTTAAAAAGTTTGGAAATTCTCTTTAAAAAGTTTGGTTATCTTGTGGAATAGCACATCCTGTACCCTATCTTAGGGGAAGGTATGGTTTTCAATCATTTTGATGGGAAGAGTAATTTTCAGTTTAGAGTTCCTTATTTACTTGTCACAGCTGACCTTAAATTCATCCTTGGTCTAGGTAACTTGGCTCAGCAGTAGTGGCTCCTCTTCTGGGGTAAATTTCAGATATTTTTTTCTATCATTAGTGACACTTAGCATATTCACAATGTTGTGCAACCGTCACCACTATCTACTTGCAGAAAATTACCCCCAAAGGAAACCTCATATCCATTAAGTAGTCACTCCTTGTTCCCCCTCCCCCCACCTAGACCCTGGCAGCCACTAATCTGCTTTCTGTCTCTACAGATTTGCCTATTCTGGATATTTCATATGAATGGAACCATACAGATAATGTATCTTTAAGAACTAAGGCTAACCCATCTGACTGAGTGTTCCTGACCTGGAACCCCAGGTCCCTCAAGGCTCCCCAGGTCCACTGGGCTCATCGCAGTCTAGCCCACCTATCTGACCTCACATAGCTAAGCCAACAGCTCCAGAACTGCTGGTGGAGCCCTTCTGCTGTAAGGATTAAGCTCTCTGCTGGTATTTACAGCAAAAGAAGTAGATATAATTCCTTGAGGAGTGAGTTTAAGATGAGTCTAGGACAGAGCATGGAGGAACTCCCAACAGAAGAAACTAAATAGAGGCATCACTGAAAAAGGAGACTAAGAAAAAGTGGTCAGAGACTTAAGAGAAAATCCCGGGATTGTGAGATGGCACAGAGGGCAGAGGAAAGCACGTTTCAAGAAGAGAAGAGTCCACAGAGATCAAGTAAACTGAGGGCTGAATAAGCAGGCTTCAGGAGGGCAGTTCTGGTAGTGAGACACCTGAATTAGAAATCAGACTGCTTTGAGTTGCAGGTGGAATGGAGTCGAGGGCGTGGAGACTAAGAGGGTATTTAATACTATCAAGAAGTTTGGCTGTAAAGGAAAAGACAGGACTGGAGGTTGCATCTAAAGAAGAGCATGGGCGTCTGAGGAGGGATATTTAGGGGTTTTGTTTGGGGTTTTGGGCATGAGAGAAATGAGTATGGTTTAATGTTGGTATGGAGTATCCCATCAAGGAGAGATTTGACATGAAGGAGAGAGGATAACCACATCCTGTGGTGTCTCAGAAGGCAGAGAATGGAGCCAGGACGAAGCTCCTCTGAGAGTGGATCTGCCCCAGCCTTGAGAGTCTCGAGAGAAGAGCACTAGACACACCGTCTGTCAAACGTATCTGGAAGCAGCGAAACCCTTGGCAGTGATGGGGGTGGGGCCCAAAAATGGCAGGTAGAAAGCTCCTTCCCAAATGGCCTGGCCTCACATCAAATGACTACCCATAGTGATCTTATAGAAGTAATCTGTGCAGAGACAGTGTGTCTCCTATCAACACATGTCCCTCAGGGAATCCTACACAGCTGTCCAAGAGGCAGACAAAGCCTCTGTTTGAGGGTCTCTCATTGTGTAAAGGGTCGGTGATGAGTGGAGAAAATGGTTTAGAGTAAGAGCCAAAACACAGGGTTTCTGACTCCCAAACTTATTCCTATCACCCCTAACAGAGGCCACGCCCCCCCCCCCCAGGTAGAGCAGGCTCTGAGATGGGGACCAACTAAGCAAACAAAAGAAATGATCAGAGTAAGTACACAGAGCATGTTTCACAGGAAGAAGTACAAACAATATCTTGGCTTTTAAAATAAATAAATCTGGAGGGTTTTGAATCATCAATTATCCTGTCTGCCGGATGTACATCCTGAGATTTGTTTGGCCTCTCCAGGATAGTTGGCTCCATTTCCCATGAAATTACACAAAAGCCAGGGCCAAGTGAGAGCAGAGAGGCGATCATCACATCTCCTCCTGCAAAGTCACATCATTGGCCATGGCACCAGTGACCAGGTTCCCAAGGCTGGAGAGTGTTGGGAGGTGGGCTGCACATCAGCTTGCAGTGACAGCTGAAGCATTCATGAGCTCTGCTCATCCTCCTCCACTTGAAACTTCCCCAGGCCTCCACTCACCCTGGCATCTACAGTGCAGCCCGATTCAATTCAAACTCTCCCCTCCTCTCTTCCTGGGTGTTCCCAGCAGAGCTATGGTCATGTGACTATGATTTGATTATGAGGACCGGGCTGTGGGTCAAGAGAATGTTACTGGTTCTCAGGACTCATCAGAATCCTCAGAAGAAGAAGAAAATGTCAGGGTCAAGGGCTTGTTTCTGAAGCCAGAGCTTCATCTCGCCCCAGTGTGATTGCCACAGACGTGAGTTTTGTGTGCCTCCTGCACTCCAGGCTCTGGGTTAGATTGTGAAAGGTACTGAAGCAACTTACTTATTCCCAAAAAGCACTTTCAGGGCACTATCTCATTAAATTCTCACATTTCTGGGGTCACAGAGAGCATTACAGGATTTTTTCAGATGATGAAACCGAGGCCCAAAGACATTAATGATACATGCATGGAGGAGTCAGAATTTGAACCTGGCGTTATGTTGATTCTTGTTCAGTATGGCTTAGCTGCCTAAGACTCAATCCCTGAACTCAAGCAACTCACAAGAAATGTGTACAAATTACCAGAATGTGATCATTAGAGTCCAGTGGGAATTCAGAGAATGAAAAAAAAATCACATCTAAACTTTTTAAATTGGGAGAAATGGTTCAAACGCATGAGAAAAACCATCCATGATATCTGAAAGCAACTTGGTTCTGAAAAATCTTGTTGGGTGGACTTGCAAGTTGACAAAACAAAGACAGACTTTCAGGGTTGGAGAGGAGGGCGAACATTTAGGTTGGGTGTTAATTGCAGGATTCGGATACCCGGAGATGGAGGAGAACTCTGAATGTTACTTTCAAAGCAAGATCAGTCAAACAAAAGCCATGATGGTCAAACAGAAAGTCTTTATCAGGAAGACCTGTAAGGTAAAGCACGACAGGAATGAATTTGTAACAAAGGTCTGAAAGTGCAAGAAGAGAGCACATTGCTTTGTTTATGTAAAATTAAGGGAGGTATGACACTGAAACCCCATTCCATTCAGCTGGCAAGAAACTTAATTTCAGAGACTGAAAGGGTCTTCTTCTTTTCCCACCTCCCATTCCCATCCCGACATCTAGAGTTAATGATCAGGAGTCGTGATGTGAAACAAAACACTCAGGAGGCATCTTGGGTCATTGGTGAGCATCACGGACCAGCGAGCTTTTTATGTGAAGGATCAGGTAGTAAATATTTCAGGCTTTGCAGGTTGAATAGGTCTCTTTCACATCTAAACTCTGCCATTGTTGCTTGAAAGCGGCCATAGATAACAAGTAAACAAATGACTTTGGACACTGAAATTTGAATTTCATATCATTTTCATCTATCATAAAAGATTATCCTTGTTTTGATTGTTTTCAAACCTTTAAAAATGTAGGAACTATGCTTAGGTGATAGGTCATACAGAAGCAGATGGCGAGCCAGATTTGACTTATGGGCCAACTCTTTATTGACCTGGTTCCCACCAAAATGCCTGTAGGCTAAGCTTACATAGATCCTTGAGGTTGGGTGGCCCTGTTGTCCCACAGAAACATTTGCCAGAGGTGAGACCCCAGTACTCAGAGTCCAAAAAACTTTCCTAGACTTAACATAGAATTGTGACTTCCAGACGGCTTGTCACCTTCCTGAGGTCCTGTGGAGAATGGGCCACACAGCCCCATTACTTACAAAAACGACAGACGTTCATTCCTTCTCTCGGGGGAAAATCTTCGCTCTTTCACTACTAGGGACTCTATCCCTTAAAGTCACTCTACAGCTCCCTTCCCTATCACAGTATGCTCAAACCCCCAAGATGAAGAGAAGTCAGGAAGAAAGGTGGCCTGTAGACTGCTCCTTCTTTAGGCTCAGCAGCAAAGGAACACAGACTTGGCTATGCTGAAATGCTGGAATGCTGAGTAATGTGCAAAGTAAACAAAGACAAATATCTCACTGAATTGTCCTGCTCACTAAATTGTCCTGGGCTTTCCAGCCCAGGAGCAAGTTCATGCCTCAACATTCCAAGCGTAAGAGATCAGGCTATCCCTCCACACCTCGGTAGATACTAGGGTTGGGTATCCTCAGGAAATCTCTGAAAGGAGAGTCAGGGTTTTGGTAACAAAGAGGGAAAGTACTCAATTCAGCCTTCCCCAGGACGGTAGGTGATTGACTGTCTTGGCTTATAAGCAACTTTGCTAATTATTTCGACCAACTATTGGTCACTACCAGCTGCCTCTCCAGGAGGACTCCTAGCATATCTGTGGTACGAAGAACTCTCAGCTAATTTCCACATTGCCCGCAAAAGCCTGTTGTACCTCTGCTTTGGGTGAATTGCTTAAGCTCTGTGAAACGTCAGCCATAATTCCAAGAATGGGAGGTCCAGTGCCATTTCAGTCATGGCGCTGTCTCCAATTCCCCAGCCCAAAGAGGCATTTTCAAAGCACACACTCAACAGTGCCTGCTCCTCATGTCATCGTACCCTTGGCCAATCTCAGGCCTCTGTGGTAATAGCCTTGGCTTCAAGCATGGTTTCTGTAGCCCCCTCTTTCCCAGTAGGATGACCAGGTTTCCTGAAAGAGAATATTCTCTACACAAGGAAATTTGAGATAGGAAAAGCCATCATCCTCGGAGTATAGGGATGGGGCAGATACTTGAGCCTGGGAAATTCATCTTGTGAAGAGTTCACAGGAGGCAGGCGTCTACTGCCCAGACTTTGAATGGTATTCTCTCAGGCGGAAACCATTATCTAAGTTGAGTTTTTGTTCCTTATCTGTGTACCCATCAACCTTTAACAATGAGATCATTTTTTTTTTTATGTCAACACATATACAGGAAGGACTCAATGAAACCTTATTATAGGGATAAATAAATGAAATGCGTTCTCAGGAATGTAGGTGGTATTTGCTGAATTTTCCCCCACAGCTCTAAAGAAAGGATATTTTATAAAATAGCCTGATCATTTCATGGAGCTGTATAAAGCCCCCTGACTTAAGCAACTTTATGTATTTCTTTTTTTCTGATTTGACAACATGATTCTTAAATTCAAGATGGCTGTGCACATACATCTACTTTCAGACAGGAAGAAGGCGAAAGGAGAGGCAACAGCCCCTATCACACCCTTTATCAGCAAAGTAAAAGCTTTTCCAGAAACTCCCCTGTAGACCTACTTGACTTCAGCCTAATTGACTAGAACTGTATCCTCTGTCTCACCATCTACAGCATTGACAGACCTCACCCCCTTGCCCCCTCCTCCCTTTGAAGCTGGCAAAGTGTGAGCAGAGGATGCCGCACTAGCACTCAGGTGGTGTTAAAGTAGCATTTTGAAGATCCTAGGGGCTATGATTTCTATTTCTCCAGGAACGAGGTAAAGTTTTCCAGGAAAACTGAACTGTGGGGTCTTCAGAGAGGGCTGTAAAAGGAAGTGGGAAGAGGGCCTCTTTAAGGAAAAGAGGGCTCTGTGTGGAATTCCTTTCTGGAGCTGCTAAGGACTTGTCCCTTATATTATATATGAGGAATGAGTCAACTAAGAAAGTCTCAGTTTCTGCTCTGTGATAGTAAGTTTATTCTTCATTAATAGCTTTGTGATTATCTTATTATGGGCCAGCACATGTTTTGTCTGTGGGAAAACTATGAGCAGAAAGTTCTAGGGGAGGAGAGGGCAATCATTGTTATGCTACTTTGTCCAGTTCTGGCAGAAATGATCCTGAAAGTTCATCATTTCCCTTTCTTGGATGATGATGATGATGATGATGATGATGACGACAATAACGATGATGATTATAATGATGATGATGATGACGGTGATAAAAATAATAATAGCAGCTAACATTTACTGAGCATTTAGTATAAGCCAGGAATATGAATTGTGTAATTTAATCCTCAAAACCACCCTTTGGCATTCTGCTATTGCCAACCCCCACCCCCTTATTTTTTCAGATGAGGAAGACAAGTGTGCTAAATGAACCATCCAAGGCCACCTAACCAGTAAGTGATAAATGCAGGACGCAAACCTTGGTGCAGAGACCCCAGAGTTCACGTTCCTAGCCCTTACCTTATCTCTTTGGCATAGCTGCAACTCTACCAGACTGACCGCTGGCAGTGAGAGACCATTCTCCCTGAGGGAGAGAGCATGAGGCTAAATATCCTAATTTCCTGTTTCTTTTCATCTCATAGGTTAATAAGAAACACCTGCAGCATATAAACACACAGACCACCACTAATGCATACGGGACACACCCAGAATTACAGTGCTTCAAGTGCTCTGTCAGGAATGGAGGCAGATGTTTTTAGATTCCTCATATTCAAAAAGGAAAGGAAATTTCTCTACTTAAATCCTGTCCTTGACAAATAGAGAATTATAGTTTAAAGTATGCTTTAAAAAATCTTAGAGAAAACCATGAGTCGAATTTAAAATGTGATCTGTGAGATCCCAAACCTTGAAAAACATAAAAATGACTTAGAATAGTAAAATGGTGCACAAAGAATATGAGGTGAATGCAGACTAAATGAAAGTGAAGACTAGTTACTTTAGATAAAGCAGAATTCAAGAAAAAAGAATGAAATTGAAATGATGCACATGATTTATAATTGATATGTCATAGCCATTATCTTTTATGTATCAAATAACATGACATCAATATAGAAAAGTAAAAAGTACTGAAAACTCAACAAAAATATAATAAAAATGAGATGTTTTAAAATAGTTCTATCATTATGTGACAAATCAAACATACAATGAGAGGAAAAGAAGTGAGGCAAAGAACTAAAAATAAATGATGAAGATCAATGCAGAAGAGTATGTTGTCTCTAAGTTTTGCTTCTGGGCTCAGACCCAAGTCTAAGCAACAGACTCCATGCTTCTTTCCTCTGACATGAAAAACAAGCAAAGCTGCAACAAATATCCTTTTACAAGGACACTTACATACTAATGTCCTTATTTCTAAGGGTGCATTACCAAGTGTGGGATTTCAAGGCCAGAGGTAAATGTTTTTAGTTTTACTGAATGCAGCTGGATTGCATTCTTAAAGATGGCAACAATTCATAGTCCTAAATCTAGTGCTCTTTTACATTTTGCTATTCTAAGTGAAAAATAATATCTCATAATTGCTTTCATTTGTATTACTGTCTTCCACATTTATTGGCCAGTTGTATTTCCTTCTCTGTAAATTGACTATTTGCATCCTTTGTCAATTTAAATGTTGGCTTCTTGTTTTTTTCCCCTATCATTTTATAGAATCTCCTTGCATATTAGGGTATTGAATCTCTATTATATGTATCATTAATATTTTTTCCAACCTATCGTTTGTCTTTTGACTTTGATTTTGGTATTTTTAAATATACAAAAAAATTTTAATGTGGCCAACGATATATGTTTCCCTTCATCATTTCTAGGTTTCCTAATTTGCTTAAAATTTTTCTCCTATCCAAATTTATGCAAATACTCTCCTAAATTTTCTTCTTTTTTCACATTTAAATCTTAAATCCATCTGCTCTATACTTTTTATATGTGATGTATCAGGAGGAGGTCCAACTTCATTATCTTCCTGATGTGTAGCCAGCACTACTAATTAAAAAGATGGATTCTTTCCCCTTTTAATTTAAAGTCCAGCTTTGTCCTATATTAATTACCCACATGCACCCAATATTATTTCTGGACTCAATGTGTTTCTTTGATCTACGTATCTGTTCTTTTGCCAAGTTCATATTGTTTTTATTACCATTGCTTCATAGAATTTTAAGTGGTAAATAACTACAAGTGAAACAAAATGCAAAGTGAGAAGCTATTGGATTCAGATTTGCGTCCAAAAACCATTTATCACTTTTGTGAGTACAGTTTCTGTGGAGATATAGTAGAGATGGAAGCTGGATTTAGCAATGTTCAGGAATGAGTGAGAAGTATAGATTGTGCTCTTGAAGAATTTGGCAGTGAGAGGATGGAAGAAGGTGGTATGATGGATTGAGTGGGTAACAGGAAAAATGAAAATGTTTTAGAGCCCAGGGAAGATTTGCACATTTGTGGCCCAAAATGAAAGAGTCAGTGGACAGAGACAGACAACAGAGAATACACATCTACCAAAGTGCTATAAACACCTATAAACTTCTTCCCAAAAGAACTAAAATAATGTGATTCTCATAAAATGCTGTTACTTAATTGCAGGCTCCACATATGTATGCTGCCATCAAAGTTTGCTGTCACTTCAATTCAACATTAAACACTATATTAAAAGAATAAATAAAATCTACTACATCTTCCCCATCGGTGAAAACAATGAAGTTAATTTTGTCTCTGTCGAGTAGGATCCTTAGGACAGACACTGAGGGAGGAGACAGATGGAAGGTACTGGATTCTGAGGCATCACAGGGCCTCTGCTTCCTGATAACCAATGTAGTAGCAGTGGTTTTACCTAGTATTTTTGCCTGTCCCCTTTTATTCTGGTCCAAACTGGAGAGTGGCTAAACCAGCAGTCTTAGGGCTCTGGGGCAGTGGTTTCCAAACTTGGCTGCATGTTGGAATTTCCTAAGAAGCTTTAAAAAATATCTCAATGCCCAGATCACCCTCTAGACTAATGGAGTCATGTGAGACCTGAGCATCAGTATTTTTTAAAGCTTCCCAGAATCCGGTGTGCAGCATAGGTTGTGAACCACTGATCTGGAGCTTCTGAATCAGCTGACAATGTAACGCTGTTTTCTGAAACTGGGATATGTGAGCCTAGTGTTAAGAAATATTAGAGACAGACAACCGAGATGCCTACATGTGACAGAGTGTGTTCTCTGTAAGCTGGTTTACTTAGGATAGCCTTCAAAGAAAATGCTATGGATACCTGGATTTTGGGTGTTTTCCAGGGCGTGTCTAACATGGGCAAGAATCAGCAGGAGTGTTTGCATAATGGGCTGCTTTTGTTACTGTGCAGGGAAAAAAATAGGTTTAAATATTATAGGAAATGAAAGAGAACTACTTTAGATATGGAGTTGAAAGTGAGAACTTAATTACGAAAAGTAAGAAAGAAGTCATTCACTTCGTAGTTTCCTAGGAGGCTAACTCATTTCTTTGTCAGCTCTCCCAGTAGCTGGAATGCTATTAAAAACCAACTGCTAAAAGGCATTTAAAAATTAACTGTACTACATAATGACATACAAGCTCCTAGAACAAACACATATTCATACACACCCTAAAATCAAAGTTTGCAAAGCTGAAAATATATAGACCAGAAAACAAAATGAATTATATTAAAATTTAAAAAATAGAACATCAGGGTGTCTCCCTAAAATGTAAGATGCAAAAAAAAAAATATTTACTAGTGTTTGAATTTTATTCTCAGGGGTTAGTCTCTTTGTGACCTCTTCTTACCTAGAGAACAGAAAGTTGAGTTCATCATTTACAGAATTCTCTAATAATGAATTTCTGCATTTATGTAACTTTATAAACACAAAAAAAATTGCCAAGCTCAAGATTTAGAGTACGAAGTGCTGGGTTAGAAATAACTCTGCTAGGTCCTGGTAGGTAAACTTGGATAATAATTTAACCACTCTACAACTCAATTTCATCATCTTTAAAATAGGGATGATAATTATGATGATGATAAGTAGATACCTATGACATAGATTGTTTACCAAGTGCATAGCACAGGGTAAGCATTCAACAGTTGGTAATCATGCCTCTAACTATGTTCTATTTATAAACTGCCTACAAGACGCAGAGAAATGTCCCTACCTGTCATTATCTGATATAGAAGACTCATATAAAAATAGCTAAAATGTTTTGGCATTTATAAAAGATACGTGGTTTTATTTAGAGACACATTCTTCTGAATCTCAATTCTTGATTCTGATCCTTCAGCTGGGATCACTGTCCTTCTGAAGTAGTTCTCCTCTCTCTCAATTTACTCTTACGTGCCCTATCCCCAGTGAAAAGCTGAAAATATAATGAGTAAACAGAGTAGAAACTATTGGTTTATTTTTAAACTTTCCAGATTCCCTTGGAGACATAATCATCTCCCATCATGCTTCTTTCTCCTTGCTCTCTGCTGCATTCCCATTATAAAAACTTTGGAACCTCACATATTCCCATCATCATTGTCACAGGTACTCCCCTCTGGGACATTCATCATTTCAGTTCCATTTTCACAACCTTTCTTTCTGCCCCATTCTCCATAAATTCATGGCTTGTTTTTTTGTTTTGTTTTTTTGTTTTTTGTTTTTTACATTCCTAAATATAAGACCCTTCATCATTACTTTATTTAAAAAACTCACCCATATGCTCGTAGAGACATATCTAGGACTTTATAAACACCTAAATCTCAATGTTTTCAAATATTGCCTCTCCTCCATTCTTCCTATTCTCTCTTCTGACATTCTGATTATATGATTTCAGCCTTTCACATCCTATCCTCCATATCTCAAACTCTCTTTTATATTCTACACATCCTTTTCTGTGCTTCATCTGGGTAGTTACTTTAGATCCGTCCTCCTGGTTTGCTAATTCTCTCTTCAGATGTATTTAATATTCTGTGTAACTCATTCAATGAAAAAGAATTTTTAAAAAATAGTTACGTGTTTTATCTCTAAAAAATTCTAATTCTTTTTCAATTTTATTTTTTGAACAGACAATAAATCTACATGATTAAAAAAATCAAAATGATATTAAAAATTATAAATTGAGAAGTTCCTTCTTCATGTCCATTCACCCCCTTAGAGGTAATTACTTCAATTAGTTTCTTGTGTAAGCTTCCAGCGTGACTTTATGTAAGCAAAAGCATATATGTATTCTTATTTTTCTCTTTTTCTTACACAAAATTTAGCATACTAGATATGCTATTATCAATTTGATTTTTTACTTTAAAATATATCTAGGAGATATTTAAATTTGGTTATTTTTAAATCTTCACAGTCATAGTGAATAATCTGATTACTTACTCATTTTTAAATTCCCATCTTTATTTCTATAAATATTCCATGCATAGTTATTTTCTGTGTCTAATAATTCTAGTATCTAAAGTCACTAGAATCTCTACATGATAATTATAGATTCGGCTAACTCTTGGTCATAGTAACTTGTTCCCTTGAATGTTTAGTGATCTTTGAATTTATAGTTAATAATAATTAATGAGGGACCTGAGAATCTAAATCGAAGATGCTTTCCTTCAGAATTTGCATTGGTTTCTGCTAGAAACTAGAAGAAAGGGATATTACTGACCAGCAATAACTATATAGCACAATTCCAGGGTCTTGCACTTAATCTGAGTTGTTCATTTAGCCTCCATGTCCCTACATACTAAGGCCAAATTTTAGGCCTACACAGAAACAGTGGCAGCAGTGTTTGCCCTGGATATGTTTTTGGATTTTCATATAATTGGTATGTCTCTTTCAGTGCCAGTACCAGTTTATTTACAGGTTTACAGTACAGTTTAATATCTGGTAAGGAAATCTTTTCTTCTTCAAAATTGTCTAGGCTTTCCACAGTCATTTATTTCCCCAAATGATTTACTCATGGACTTTTCTAAAGTGAAACCATCTGTGAGGACTTATAAGGAAAATAATGGCAGAAGTGAAGGTTAACCCCCAAACCCTTTACAAACACAGACAGGAATGAAAAAGAACTGAAAATAAGGAAAAGTACTTTAAATATGCTGTAGTTATGAAAGCTGCATTATACTAAGCACTCCGAAGAATACAACCAGATAACCAGATACAATGCCATTTGGAACAAATTGAGTGAATCCTATGACCTAACACCAATCTCTAGTTTATGATCATAGTGCAGTGTTACAGGTCCTAAGTGGAGGAAATTCCAAAGGTTCCCACCAGTATGAGTTCTTGGGTCACGGGCAAGCAGCTAGAAGAATAAAAACACTCTCCTCTGGGAACCCATTGACCCATCATTGATTGCTAAGGGATGACATGTTGCAAGAGATATTGCCCTACTAAGCACACCATTTCTTCTCTGTCATTGTTTTCTATCAGATTTTGGGAGTGTCTAGAAGCAAAACTTCACAATCACAGAGAACATTGAACAATCCCATGCTAACACGATTGGAAAACTAGATGGAAAGAGATAGAGTATTCATACGTTACTTAAAATATTCTAGGTCAGAGAAAGAAGGAATTCTTGACAATTAACAAATACCAACATACTGTTTTTTTTACCTAGGAAATGCACAAGAGAAAACAAGAGACATTAAAATTGATTTTAAAAGACTTCTAAGTACAGTATTAGCAAATAGAATACAGCAGCAGATTTAAATAGCAATTCAAGAGAGTCATGTGTTGGAACACTATGACTGAGTGTTCCAAGAATGTAAAGGTGGCTAAATATTAGGAAATCTATATTCATGTTGATCAAAGCGGGGGAAAGCATATGATCCTATGGTAGATATCAACAAAACAGTTCATAAAATTTAGTCTCCATTCCTAATAAATGCTCTTTGTTAAATGGGATTAGGTGAATAATTTTCTTAATATTGAAATGTATCTTAAACCAAAAGCCAAGATCATTCTTAGTAATTAAGCACTTGTAATTTTTATAATGACATCACTTTTATGTGATAAACATTGCAATTAGATAAGAGAACAAAATGAGATGTTTAAATATTGGAATGAAGAAGAGAGAATTATTATTTGCAGATAATAGAAAGTCTAAGATTCAGCAGAAAATTATTGAAAAGTAAAAAAGTAAAAAAGAGTTGAAAATGTTTCCATGGTATAATATGAACACTCAAAATGAAAAGTCTTATGATGTATTACAAATATAATTCAAAAATCAATCCATTTGTAAAAGTATAAAAATATAAAATTATACAAATAAGTTTGAATTACATGAAAAAAACAAAAACCAAGAAATATAAAGTAATATGTCACTAAGTGAAAAGGCATACCCTGAAAGTGGACAAAAAATTTAGTATAGTGTAAACATAAATAATCTTCCAAAATAATCTAGAAAACCATCCTATTTCTGATCGAAATCCCAACATGATATTTGTAAGAGGGAGCATTTATAAAAGTATTCCAATTGTCTAATTAAAATGGTAGTATTTCAAATTAGTAGTGATTGGAAAAAGATAATCACATAAATAATTGTGTCATTATAGCTGTGATGAATAGGATGAAAGAAAAATGCAGGTTGATGTTAAGTGTTTTAAATAAAATGTGGGTGGGTTCTTGTTTCACTTATCATACAAAATAAATTCCCAATACAACGAATGTTTTAAAGTAAAAACTAAAATTAAAAAAGAACTAGAAGAAAGACTGGACAAATATATTTGTATAATCTTGAGTAGAAAGCCCTTCTGGAAACATCATGGAAACCAGTGATCACAGACAAGAGATCAATAATCTCAACTATGTAATAACACTTTCCAGTGACAAAAAAAAAAAAAAAAGTCTTATAAAGTTGAAAGACAAAAGACAAATATGGAGATACACGTGAAATAAAAATGACAGCCCGATACTACTCCAATATAAAGAACTGTGTTGTTATCAAGAATAAATCATTTCTTTTCCCAAGTAAAAATGTATAGGTTCCTCAGCTGATAAAGCTTTTTCTTGTCCCTACTGACTCATTCCCCCATACTCTGAAGGTGAAGGAAGGAGGTGGGACCAATGTCAGTTTTTATCACTCGCTCCTACAAGATCCTCTCAGTGCCCTTCATACATACACGTGCGCGCGCGCGCGCGCACACACACACACACACACACACACACACACACAAATACCTTGAGCAGTTTCTTGAGAATCACACCTGCATGCTTGTAGTGTGTGCCTTCCCGGTATACTACTCAGTTGTTTATAAGCTTTGCATTTGAATTCTTCTCGGATCCACAACATTGCCCATGAATGTGGTTGTGGAAGGGGCAGTTCTGCCTGCCTGCAGGTAGAATCAGTTCAGAGAGAAGCACAGCTGCCTATTTCCTGGTTCAGGTCACAGGAAAGGCCTTTTCTCCCTTTACAGAAAAGCTCCATCTTTGTGAAACAAAGCCAGAGTCTGCCATGAATGGCAGTCTAGTCATCCTCAAATTTTGCCTTTAGGCTGTTTGTATTAGCCTTCAATGGCATTAGGAAGTCTCCTTCTTTCTCTTGGGTCTTCATGGGTGGTTTAGGGAGGAGCTCTAATCATGAGTAACTACGTTGGAGACCACTGTGGACCATAAACTTCATGTAACAACTTAATCAAACTCGATGACAAAATTTCCCCAGGTTGCATATAATATGAAACATGGGTCCCTGTGTCAACAGTCACCTACAGAGGCCAACACTGACTCCAATGCTAGACTGCTCAAAATATTGTTGGAATCCCTCTTTGAAGATTGCCATCAGAGCATGCAGCACAGTTTTTTGGTATTCTTAGTCCACAAGTGAAATCCTTTTCAGATTGTATCTGATCTTTGGAAATAGGAAAAAGCCATTTGTCGCATGCTCCAGTTTATAAAAGAAAAGTCCAACTGGTAAAAGTTTTAATGATATGTATTTTACATGCATGTATAATGTTTTCGCCATACATAGAGAGACAGAGATAGAAAAAAACTGTGGTAATAAGACTAATTGATGTCCTTTCATAGTTCATAAACACATTTCAAAAGTTGTTCCCCAAAGGGATTTCTAAAGATGTTTTTTAATACTCATAGCCATCACTGATGTCAGTGTTCAGCCTTTCAAAGTAACAACTTAGAAGGAGAAACATAATTTACATGAAAATGTAGTATGTTTCAGAAAAAAAGTTCTCATTAGAGTCACAATTTGTCTAGTAGATGTTTTCTTTTTTCTAAATGTTATTTTGAAAGGCTTAATAAGCAAATCTTCCCGGGCCTACTTTCCTGTACCTTTTAATGCCCACCCAATCTAATGAACCATTGACTCCTTCATTTTTACTTTGGTGATGTCTCCTTTACACTGGACTTTCTTCTCTGTCCCTCTATTGTGCCTTTTAATGTCTCTCTTTTTGAAATTCCATGCCTTTGTTTACACTTTTATGCTCCTCTCCTATTACTGGAATTACCCTCCTAGTGTTCTCTGTCTGACAAAACTCTACTAATCCTTCAAAGTCCAGCTCCAATCCAGCTGAGGAGCCTCCCGCACTCCTGCTCTCTGTCATTCTGTTTGTCATTCTGAACCACTGTGCAGTGTAGAAACTCCATCAATGAAGGTGCTCTGTAAGCTATTTGCTGGGTGTTGCAAAATGAAGGCTGGACTGATTTCTCAATCACAGGGCAAATTCAGGGTCCAAATGAAAGCAAATGACGTCAGTCCAGCAAGAGTTTCATTCACACATAACAAATATCATATTAACAACAGATGGGGCTGAGTTTAATACTGCCATTCTCATTCTTCTGAAACGGTGTTGGGAAGCTTCCTGGGAACACAGAAAATAGAGGACGTACATTTAGTTCTTCTTTGGGTTTAAGAAATATGACTCAGAGAGAAAAGACCAATTGGAAGCCGTCAACGAGAGAAGAATAGTATTCGGCAAGAAAAGAAAAAATATTAACCAAGAGTAGAAAGGTTGAAGATACGTGCTGTGTGAGCCAGGATGAAAATCATTCCTAGCCTTTTGATAGTGAACACTTTGATCGGCCGTCTGATGTCCACCTGGCTTCCTACTCTGATGTTCTTGCGAAGAACATTGGTTGCTTCGTTTTTGCTGGTGTGAGAAAATTAAAATACAGGTATGACTTCCAGAAAAAAATATCAGCAGACTTGTGAACTGTCTGATGCTTTTCTCCCCCTTGCAATAGGATCTTGCAGCCTTTCTTTATAATATGTAAGACTTTTATATAGTAGGTCCATTAACTCTTTGTTGACCATATTTACTGCAAACAAGTTTACAGTTATTCCCATCTTTGCTAATAATCCATCATTCCCACTAATTTGAAATTACCACCAATGTTTTATACTTAGAGAGGACTGTTAATAATGCACTTCCCCAAATGACTGACAGGTTCTAAAGATAGGCTCAGGGGTGGACCCAGAGTAATTCCAAACTAATTCAACAATGACATTCAGGACACTAGTAGCTTAAAAAACAAACAAACAAACTGGTGATTCAGCAAGATTTTACCATAAAATAATTGAAAAAATAATAATCGACACTCTTTGGACTTAGAGCATGTAGCATAAATTTTGAGTGTGGAGCATTTCTGAAATACAATATAACTGAGACTAACTTTAGCTATAATTTTTTTTTAATGTGCATCAAATTCTATCCCTTTGTGTTATGAATAGTTTTAAAAAAAGGTTTCATTTCGCCATAACCATTCACTATAAAGCTTATAAAAATAAATATAAATTACTCTAGTGACCTATCATCACCCTCAGCACTGGGTCCTGAGGTGCCACCTCTTAATTGGATGGGAATTCACTGAGATCAGAGCTTCTCAGTGAAACACTTGGAAGTTCAGTATAGTTGGCCATCTTCTTTTTTGGCCTAGGGACTCAGGCTCCATTTCACTTAAAAAGTATCTGCTCAAAATAGGTTCTTTTTCCTGTTGCTCAGTTTAAACAAGTTATTTTCCTTTCAGTTTACCAGAATGTAGTGTGATAGTTGATCAAGCAAGCAATTATGCAAAGTAGAAGTCATATAGCAAAAAGGTAAGTCAGTTTGGAAACTTTATCAGAATTTCCAAAAATGCAGGCTAATGCACAGCAGCAGACTAGAGGTGGTATGAACCATATGTTCTTGGGAATTAATGAAGTTCCATAGATTAAGGGCAATGACCCCGATGACCAAGCTGACAAAAGCTGGGTGGGCAATAAGGGGCCAGGTGGCAACTCACTTGCAGGTAGAGGCTGAGGCTGATGACCTGGCTTGTCAAACTTAGAAAGCTACATGAGCAGTACGCATACCACGTGTAAACACAATTCTCTCTCTAAGGCACATGGGCAGCCTTCCAAAGCATACACTCAGCTTCCAACGCACACAGTCAACGCCTCAAGCCTGTTCAGCTTTGTGTGTTCCCCCAGGAATTATGTGTTTCCCTCCAGAAATGAGTCTCTGTTTCTTCAGCCAGTACCAGTGACAAGCTGTGGTATTTCTGTGCTTGGCTCTCACTAAGACTCACACGCTCTCCTGGTGGTGTCATTGGTGTTGGTTTCAGTGCTGCATCCAGCTCCAATCCCATGTGAGTGGCCTCTCCACAGGGGTCTGCGATGGCAGCCTGCAGGTTGAGGGAGAGGAAGCCAGGGGGATAGCTGTAGAAATGAGGGAAAATGGAGGAAAGTGGCTGACACAAGAGATGTGTTACCGCTGGAGACTGAGAAATATAGTCAAATGAGGTCAGTAGGGGGCTGGTCCCTTAGCCTTTGTGGTGTTCCTTTCATCTCCATCTAACCCAGTGAACTGTTTTAGATACAGCAAACTCAGACTGGTATTCAGATTGGATGGTTATGTATTAAGTTTCCACAAGAAATCCAGTAAGAATGTTAAGAACACAGGTAGTCAAACTCAGCTGCCTGGTGCCTTTTGGCAGCAAGCTGGAGACAGGCCAGAATCTTCAAGCCTGACAGCCCCATGAACCATCTCCCTTATAGGGCTCCACATAGTGCGGACATTTATATTCTCTGGCCAGGAGCAGGACACTGTCTCATTCTGCTCAGCCACTGCCCCTTCCTAGGCTCCGTGATAACAATTTCCCTTTCCTAGGCACTGCCTTTTTTTTAGCCAGAAGGTATCACAGTGGAGAGCCTCACGGCTGTCCCTGATCATCACCAGCACACAAAGCCCCTGTAAACCCTGGAGTCATCTGGTGTTCATCAGTGTGAGATCCCAAGCCACAGCAATCATTCCAAGACAACCAGAGTTCCTCCTGGCTCTTGGAACAAAACACTCTTCCAGTTTCTTGGGTTCGTTCTTCACTGGATGGCACCTTGGACAGAGGGAGTCATGGCATTCAGTTCAGAGCTGTAAGTACTTCCCCTTTAGCCCCAGCCACTCTCTACTGCACACAGCTACTGCCAAGTCCTTGGCTAGGGAGGGTCCTGGGGACCTTTGTGCTACCCAGCTCTGATCCCTGGAGCCCTGACCACCAACTGGAAGCCTTGAATCTGGTCAGTGTTGCTTTACTCTTCCCAGCTCACTGAGACTCGGGGTGGCCACTCCCAGGGACTGTAGGACAGAACACACTAGGTTCTCTTGAGTTTGGCAGAGATAGATTTTTGCAGGCCAAGTGTACACATACTGAATCCTGCTGAACCAAAGGCTAGTAGAGGGGACACAGGCCCATGGACACACAGAAATGGTGCCCTTTACTTTCCCAAGTCTCTGTGACTCACTTAAGTGGATATATTCAGTCAAAGGTGAGAAAGCCTGACAGGGATGGCTGCCTTCCTAAAATCTCTGGGTCATTGGCCATTTCCACTTCCTTGGCAACCTTGGCACCTCTCCCTGGAGAGAACAGAATTATGCCCTTGGCTTTTGCTATAAAGTTAGATAGCCCTGTCAGAAGGACCCAGGAAATATAGTGGTGGAGTTTAAAGTTTATTATTGAGTTTATCATTTAGTAACTTGTGGTAGGCACAATTCTGAGGCCCTCAAAATCCCTGCCCCCTGGTGTTCAGAGCCTGTATAAACCTTTCCGCCTGAGTGTGACAATCTTCTAACCAATAGACTATGACAAAGGTGAAGGGATTTTGCAGACATAATTAAGGTTCCAAATTCGTTGAACCTGAGGACAGCCTCCAGCTGAAAGCCAGCAAAAAAGCTGGGACCTTTGGCCATACAACCACATGGAAATGAATTCTTCCAACAATCTGAATAAGCATGGAAGATAAGTTTTTCCCAGTCGAGCCTCTAGATAAAAAGGCAACCCAGCCAACACCTCAAGTGCAAACTTGTGATCCTCTGAGCAGAGAATCCAACTAAACTAAACCAGGATTCCTGACCTGTAGAAACAGGGGCCTAATAAATATGCACTGTTTTCGTGTCAATTTCTCTTACACGACAATAGAAAATTAATACATGTCTACGAGCATAGTCTTTGCTATAACTCTTGCTGTCCCCCAATATCACATTACCAAAGATTCACAAAAAAGTTTTTAAGAAATCTGAATTGGCACTTTGCAACAGGAAGAATGCCCTCAATAATCAGAAATATTGGGAAATTTTCAGAAATCAAACATAAAATTTAACAACTAACAACATAATTCTTAAAGAGAAAACTTCTTGTTTTAAAAAATACTTTGGTAAACTATTGGGTAAATGTGGATGGTTAGGGCATAGATTAACAAAATAATCAATCAATTTATTGGCTAAATTGTCCTGTATTTCAGGAATTTAAGAAATTTGATAATGAATAAAGATGGGAACAGATGGGAAGAGAACTTTGAAAAACAGGGATAACTGATATGCATCAGGATAAAATATAATAGCAGGTAGAATAATAGTCACCAAAGATGTCTACATACCAATCTCAGCACCCAAGAATAGGTTACTTCCCATGGCAAAATTGCATTTTGTAGGTGTGATTAAGTTAAGAATCTTAAGATAGGGTGGTCATCCTAGATTTTCCAGGTATGCCACACGTAATCACAAGAATCCTTAAACTGAAAGGAGCAGTTTGGGAGAGATTTGAAAATGCCGCACTGTTATCTTTGAAGATGGGAGAAAGGCCACAGCCAAGGAATGTAGACAGCCTCAAGAAGCTGGAAGAGGCAAAGAAATAGATTCTCCCAGCTGAGCTTCCAGAAGGAACACAGCTCTGCCAATACCTGGACTTTAGCCCACGAGTCATGACAGACTTCTGGCTTCCAGAATTGTAAAATAATAAATGCATGTGGTTGTAGGCTATAAAGTTTGTGGCAATTTGTTACAGTACCAATAGGAAGTGAATCTACTCTCCATTCACATTATCTAAATGCCCAAGTCTACAGTAAGACTTTGAGTGGAAATCATGAAAAGGGACTGAGCACCGCAAGTGGGTCAGCGTGGTTGGAACAGAAACTCACACAGGAAGATGACACGATCCATCAACTGAACTAATTCACAGGAAGCAAAAATGAGGCCCTAAAGTTGGTCATGGGAATATAACACATCCACTTCTACCCCCTCATGGAATTTTCAGAAATCTTAAAAAACAGCACTGGATGCTCCGCAAATGTAATGGAGAATTAAACCAACCTTATCTAAATCTTAAGCGTCTTGAGATTGAGTTTCAATTAAGAGGAAAGCCAGGTAGTTAGTACCCATCAGATTTTCATTCAATGTATGTATAATAGAATATTAAAGGGAACACTTTCTTTTCTGTATGTTTTTTTAACAGTAAATATATATATATATATATATATATATATATATATATATATATATATGCACTGTGTTCACCTCATAGTTTTTATGCTTTTGAATAGTAATATACTTAACATGTTTAAATTCAAACTAAGAAGATAAACACTCAAAAGACTCGCTCTCACCCTGTCTACTACCCCCTTGGCTCCTTGCTCCATTTATAATCATTTTTATTAATTCATTGTTATTTTCCCAGTGTTTCTTTATGTAAAATTGAATAGATATTTTCATTCTCCCTCTTTCTTACACAGAAGATAGCATCACATGTGCACTATTCTCCACTTTGCTTTTCTCTTAGAGAGCTCTCCATATCAGTGCCTAAAGTTCTTCCTCATTCCTTCTTTACAACTGTGGGCATTCCATTGTGCACATGGAAGCATCATAGTTCATTTCACCAGTTTCCTCCTGAGAGGATTTGAGCTGTTTCTAAGCTTTTGGTGTTATAAACTATGTCATAATGCATAACCCGGTGGATGAGTCATTTTGAATTTGTGCAGGTGAACACAAAGGATAGGTTCCAGAAGTGGAAATGCTGGTTTGAACAAAGGCATCTAGACAACGGCACAGGTGTTGTACCATTCTGTATTCTCACTAACAGTGTTTGAGTAGCTGTTTCCTCACAGTCTCAAAAAAAAAGAGGTTAAACTTAAGGATTTCCCCCAAATTTACAGATGAAAAGGACATCTCGCTTATTTGCATTTTTCCTAAAGTGAGCTTGAGCATCTTTTCTTATGTTTAAAAGTCATTTATATTTCTTTTTCTGTGAACTATATATTTCATATCCTTTGACCTCCAACTGGACTCGTTTTGTTTTGACCAAAGTTTCAAAAAACTGAGAAGAAAATAATAGGTTGCAAGTACTTTCATATTCTAAAATGAGGATTTCCAAATGGTCTTGTGACCCTTAGTTCAATACTTAGGATATAAAATGGTTTAAATTGCAAAGGTAAAAATAAAGACATTCTTTGGAGAAAGCTATTGGTGTGATGAGCATTTTCTCTCCCCCAGCGACCCGCTATGCCTGCCCAATGGTAGGGGTAAAGGGGTCTTCCTCAGTGCAATCCCAGAAAAAGGACCTTCAAAGAGACTGCCACTCAGAGAATTTGATTTGTGTCCCCTAAAGCTTCAGCAGACACCGTGGCCTGGTATCTGATTCCAAGGATAAGAAACTTAAGGGTCAAGAAGCTGAGGCTGTCAGGCCAACAGCAGGACAAAAGAAAATAGGAACCACATTGAAGCAAGTCACTCTTCTATAGGACAAAGTGTCTAATGGATGAGAAAACCAGTCTGTGGTTGCAGCTGTCTGTAGGGCAATCTCCTTATGGCATGGCAAGGATGGAGGAGTTTACTTGGATCAAGTAGATACTCTGGAAAATAACTGTGCTGGAGGAGCCATCATGATGTGATTCCTCCCCGCCCCCCCCAAAAAGGCAGATTTTGGGCGCAAGAAAACCTCAATAATGTTAGCAGTAAGAGGCTGTGGAGTACATTTTCAGGAGCAGGAACTGAGATAGTGAATCAAGATAACAAAATATAAAACAAAATATATCAAAATATAAAATATCTATACACACAACAAAATGTAAGCATGAACTACCTTGTAACTTGAAAACTAGAATACTCTAGACAGACACACACAAAATTAAATGGAGACATATATCATGTTTTGGGATAGGAGCACTCTTTATTTAACACATTCCCAAGAAAAATGTCAACATTTTGGAGGGAACTTGGCCAAATAATTCTTTAGTTTATGTATAATAAATATGTATAAATGAATAAATATATGAAAGCTGAGAACACTCTGAGAATTAACTGAAAAAAATGGTAACTTACTTTTACTTGGTATAAAAAAAACCTATTTTACAGTTATAGCAGGTGATACTGGCACAGAAATAGATCAATAGAAAAGAGAAAGTTCATAAATAGACTTTAATATATGATTCAGTATTTGATGCAAATCGCTAAGGGAAAAAATAACAGTCAATGAATAGTAATAGGACAACTGGTTACATAATTTAGCAATAATAAAAAAATCTTCTCCAACCTCACCCTTATGCTAAAATAAATGTCAGCTGGATTAAATATTTAAACATTTTTTAAAACTGATGAATTATATTACATTGAGATTAGAAGTTCTCCTAAGCATGGCACCAAAGGCAGAATACATAAGGAAAAAGACTAATAAATTTGACTATGTAGCTTTAAAGTTTTTGTGTGGCAATGTATGACACAAACAAGATCAATGGAAATGATAAACTAGAAAATTTGTTTACAAAATATATGACAGCTAAGAAAATTACTGATACAAAGAGCTTTTTCAAATCAATAAAAGCCAAGCCAAATACTGACAAAAAAAGGCAATTCACCAAGACAGAATTACAAATGCCCAATCAACATGCAAAATAGTCCAGAAAAATGAAAATAAAAAACTGAAACATCATTTTTCACCTACCAAATTAATCAAGTTTAAAGGTATCAACAATGCTCAATGGTGTTGAGGCCTTCTGCTGGTGAGAGTATAAACTGCTATAAACTTCCTGTAAGATTCATCTGACAAAATGTAGGAAATGTGAAATGTATATAGTGATTTTCATTCTAAAAATGAAAGGAATTTCAGTTTTAAGAATTAAGCCTAAGTGATAACTGCATACAATTATGCAGGCTTGTGTGAGAATAGTAAACATCTGGAAACACTCTAAATGTACAATAGAGTACTGATGAAATAAATTGTGGTACAAATTTTCAATGCAATCATGATTAACAGGAAAATGTGTTCAAGATATGTTGATAAATGAAAGAAACGTGTTACAAAACTACATGCATAGTTTGATGTCATTTAGGTAAAAAAAAAAAAAAGTGTGCCAAAAAAGTATGGGTATTTGTACACTTGGATGTGCACACACACACACAGACACACACACACACACACTCCACCACCACCATCAAAGGATTTATTCATTCTCATCTCTCTCTCCCACCTCGCCCCTTGCCTCTGAAACAATGAGCATACGTTCCTTTTTTAATTGATTTGCCTCATCGTATCACCCGCCCACAAACTTGAGCACAGAAAAAGCCACATCTTTTCTCTTCAACGTCAGGCACTTCCTATTTAATCAACAATGGCTGGGGTAGGCAAAAGGTCCTTGAAACATTAGAGTGCCTACTACTACTACTGGTTTTCTCTTAGATGAATAGAATGGAAAATTAGAAGATGGTTTAGAAAATCAGAATGTGAGAGGAGCAATAAAAAAGGAGCATTGAAAATTCTTATTTATTTTTTTAAAAATTAATTTAAATATTAATTTTATTCCGAGCTAACTACTTCTGCTCTGGTCTCATTTCAAGTGGCCAACTGCAAGTTCAGGTCTTGAATCATAGGTGGACTGTTACCTATTTCCCTTAATTAATCTCCATCTGTTTGGCTCCTTCTAGCTGTGATGGGGTGAGGCGGGAGAGAGCACCTTATAGTGAAAAGATAGGTGTAAAAAGACCTATGTGCTATAATAGTAAAGGTGCTGGTTAAATATCTATATATAGATATAGATACAGATATAGATGATGTGGATATAGATATACAGAGATGTAGTTTGAATATGTAAAGGCCTGATTCCCCTAAGAACCAAAGGTGTTGTCGAAAGATGAGCTGAAGGCCTATCAAATCCCAGGAATGAGGACTATACTTGCAGTTAGAAGACTTGGCCCCACAAGTCAAGCCGCGGAGACTTCTGAACCCATTTCTCTGTTTTAAAATGGGGGAAACAATAATCCCTCCCCACACAGAACCACCATGAGGACAGGATGAAAGAATGCACATAAACAAAAAGTATGGTGGAGATAAATAAAAATTGTGTATGTGTTTCTGCGTGCGCGCGCGCGCGCGCACACACACACACACACACACACACACACAGATCAGCCAGGAAACAATCTACTCCATATCTGGACAACACCCCAATTTTGTTTTCTAGCCTGGAAGCAAGTCCAAGAATGGATCTTGGTGCTCACCTCAACACACTGTCCCCAGGACAGCTAATAGAGAAGACCCTTCTTTCCTCCATCTTTACCTTAGGGGTTTGGCTTTACTTACCAGCATTCAGAATCCCACTCCAGGTGCCAACTGCCAGTCCTTCCACAGAAGGACCCCACATTCTCCCAGGAAGACCCACTTATCAGTCCCCTGGGATGCCCCGCACCTTAACCAGGAATCCACTTGGGGGGAAAAAAGGACAGTATTGTGGTGAAACTAGCAGGTGAATTTAGAAAACTTTAAGTTATCTTTATATTTATAAGAAAACAATTAGAAAATAACCACAGGAAAATGGCACATCCTGTTTGCAAATGCTCAGCAGCTGCTTCTGTTAAGGATTAACAATAACCAACTTGGCATTATAATTTGGAACATTCAGAGGGAGTTTCAAAGTCCATAGTTTTGCTATTTTAGTACTCTTTCCCGGACTGTTTTTACATTTCCGTACCATACCCAGAAGTACACTTTAATTAATACTTTACTTAATATTTAGTCAGTGATTTTAACCAGAAACTTTGATAGTAAGCAAGTGAGATTTCTTCTTTTCTATGACAATTATGCTAAGTTCCCATGTGGACAACGGTAGCTTCCTTGGCAGTTAATTCTAGAGCTAGAAATGGAGGGGGCAGCTATAGAAACATAAGGTGTTTACAGAATGATAAAAAATAATAAGCAGGAGAGGCTCAGATTTTCTCTTTGGATAGAAGAGGGTTTGAGGAGAATCCTTACTCATCAGAGACGCTACCCTATACTAATCATAGTAATTTGTAATAATTCCAAGTTTAGTTCAAGAGTTGTGAAATTACTATGAGTTCGAATTGCACATAAAGATGAAAAGTAGAAAGCTATTTGTATTAGCCTAGTGAGAGCTCTACTGTGCAATTCACCTGAGTTGAGAGCAGGAAGGGGTCTAAGTGCTGATCCTACATGGTAATCTAAGTTGCAAAGGACAAAGGATAAAGGGCAATTATTCCCCATCCTGCCTGATAATGGTTAGGGAAGAAAGTTAAAGAATACACATTCAGGCTTTAAAGTCAAATCTACTACACTCCATCTGTAAATTCAGCATATTGACAGTAGGCTCAGGACTGTTCACACCTAATGTGTAGATAAAAGGGATGATCATGTCACCTACATTGTCCTCCTTTCCTGTAAACACATGACTCTGGCCAAGGGCTTGATATTGTTTCAACCCATTGTTCCTACACGGTCACTGAATCTAAAGGTAAGCACGGAGCATTTTTATGAGACCCTCAGTAATAAAAAAATATATATTAGCAAGACTGCTATAAACATTCATATGCAAGAGAAGAACTGCCTAAATTCACAGAATATTTTTACTGGAATGAAGACTTATGGCTTCTGAATACATATAAGACAAATGAAACTATATCAGACATTTCAGGAAACATTGAAGTGGCCAGGATAGCATACGGGCTGCTTCTAAAGAGTTTGACAAGTTTGCCTACATTAATGTTCTCTATCCTTTCCAATGATCTCCCTCATAAAGTCAAATTTAGCCCAAATTCATTATTTTTCAAGTTTGTATTTTTATCTGATAACCCAAATTTAAGCCCATCTCACTGCTTATTGTAAAAGAATGGACTCTGAATTAATTAACAGAGATGCTATTTAGGAAGATGCATAGACTCTTGGTGATCAGTACCTAGAGGAGCTGACTCTTGGGCATCACTCAGAGGAAAACACGGGCCTAGCCCACGTAATATGCAGCCTGTGGCTGATATTATGTTGTATATCAAGGGTCTCAAGCTCATAGACATAAAACTGGTTGTGTAGCAGGGAAGATGTCAGCAGTTTCTGAGTTTCCACCTTTTGGAAAATTCCATAGTGATGTCACCATCTTGGATCCAGAAACGGGACCAAGCTGGGGATGGAGAAAGTTTGCAGGCCCCCACATACATGTGATTGGAAGCCACATGGGCCTCTGTGCAGGCACCTGAGGAGCTGTCATAACATCTGTCCCAACAGCAGTGCTTTCTCCTCACGTAGCGCTCATCTGCAATCTAGACATGGAGAAGAAAAAGAGAATCCTTTGACATACTTTGATTTTCCCAGAGTGCATCCCTATGAGCAGCCCACACACACTCATGGGAAGCAGCATGGGAGCTCAGTCACCATTCTGTGTATGAACAGGACAGCCATCACCGATCCTGCTCTTCTCCTGGGGCAGGTGGGCCTCCCACCCCCCTCCACCCTGAGATGCAGAATTATTCATGCCCTTTGCCTGCTGAGCATCCGCTGGGCCCAGGACAAATTCCACCCACATTCTTTGACCCTCCTCGATCCCAGCTGTTCTTCAGGACTCCAGTCCCATCCTCCCCCCATTCCACTCATTTCTCAAAAATAACAGTCTCACATACCACACTGCTAAGAAAGAGAGGAATGCGAGAACAATCACAACAGCCATGGAGACCAGCCCAGCGCCCACCATCTGCTGCACCGTGAGCGACGAATCTGCAGGACAAAACCACACACTGAACTTGTAGCACATGGAATCATGGCTCTCCCAGGGGGTACATGCCGTTTTAACCCAGAGCCTGGCCCCATTTAACAAACCAGCCCGAGAATGTACGGAAAGCCTCCTGTGCCTCAATTTGGTCCTGAGGATGTAAGGCCTCGGGAAGACACAATTTCATGGTATTTCTAAAAAGTATAAGGCCAGGACACATTCAAGTTACAAGGGATGAAAAAGCTGATCTTGTACAGCATACAAATGCCGCACACTGTGTTGCTTTTGCTGGTCCTCTCCCAAGTCAACTACACTTGACAGACTTTTATGGGCAGTTTTCCTTTGCACCGAGGATGAAGTCCATCTGACACCATTTGGATTTTTGCTACCAAAATGACAGCTCCAGTAGTCAAATACAGCAAACAAATCCATTGTTGGATAGAGTCATCTGTCATTTTCTCTATACGTCAAGGAGGGTGACACCTCCCTGCTCAGCTAGGTAGGTTGCCATAAGGATAAAAGAAAAAAAATGATGCAAAAGCTCTTTGAAAGACATATGTATCTTCTACTTAGGGTGCATCACATGCCAATTCCGAGAGAACCCTGGGTATAAACTGGAAAACGCCCACATTTGAGTTGCACATTTCGGCTAAGCGACTGAATCAGAGCATCATGTTCTAAACTGATGGTGTCATTTCAATCTGCAAACACTTATTTAGCACTTACTATGTAGCAGTGCACCGAACACTATTTTTTCTATTCTCCTTTCACAGATGAGGAACTGAGGCATGGAATGGTTAAGCAACTTGCCCAAGGTCACCAGCTAGTTAATGTCAGAGCCAGGATGCAAACCCAAACTCTCTGGCCCCAGAGCCTTCGTTTTGACCACAGCACCATGCTTTCCCAGGGCTGACTAAATCCAGCTGCAGAGCAGACCACATTCCGTCACCCCAGAAGTCAGAGGTGCAAGCCCAGACCTCTCCAGCACAGGCCGACGATGATGGGGCCTCAGGCTGTAGTAGCTGAAGCTCCTCTCTGGAAGAGCAAAGGTCTATATACAATGGTACCACCAGCTAGTGAAAAGATCTTGAGAGTTGACTACGTATAAAATTAAAAGTAAAAATACCACCAAGCCATGGAATAAATGTAAGGAAATGCAACTAAGTCCAAACGTTGACAAATAATTTCCTGTGGTTGTCACTGTTGGAATATCAAATTATTTCATTTTTCCGTACCCTCCTTTTACCGATGCCCCAAGAATGTACTTAGTTTGCCCTTGGGGAAACCCAGCACAGCCTTGGAAGAGGTGAAAACAGCAAAAGCCAAGATTTGTTACTGTAAGCGGGGAGCCGCTTGAGAAGAAAAATAGTAGCCCCTGGATTTGAGACCCTCCAAACACAGATGACTTGTTTCTCTGGCAGTGACCAAGGCACATTCAAGAACAGTTCAAGCTACTTAACTTTTTCGTCATCTAAGCTGCACTGTCCAATACAGTAGGCACTACCTGAAATATGGCTATTTAAATTGAAATTAATTAAAATTAAAATTAAAATTCAGTTTCTCAGTCATACTATTTCAAGCGCCCAATTTTAAGTACATATGTCAAATGCCCAGTAGCCACGTGTGGCTGGTGGCTATCATACTGGACAGCACAGCCTTAAAATCTTTCTGTCACTGTCACCATTCAGATCTCTACAACCAGGTTAAGAGGGGTGTGGTCCCATTGGGGAACTCTCCGGGGTAGCTGGCACCAGCAAAAGCAGCCACAGAACACACCTGCAAATCCCTTTACCTAAGAAAGTGGTGTCAAGAGACTTTCTAGAAAAACTACGCTTATATATTTGGCTACTTTTAGTATTCAGAAAAAAAATGCCTTGACATTTTAAGAAGCCATATAATAAAATGGAAGGAGGAGCTGTGGAAAATTGAAAAGAAAAAAAATAGCGTGATTTGAACTACTACACATTAAAACAGTACAGTGTCAACATAAGGGTGAATACGTTGGAACAAAATAGAAAGTCTAGAAACAAATCCAAGTATATCAAATAATTTCAAAGCTTGAATACTGGAGTCAGGTTGTTCCAGTCTGTACAGGTCACCACCACTCTCTAACTATCTAACTTTGGGCAAATTATTCAGCCTCAATATCCTCACTGAAGGATGACATCGTAACATGGGAATGATAATAAAATAGTATCCACTCTTGGGTTATTGTGAGAAATAAATCAGTTAAGACATGTTAGAAGTCTCTGGCACAGAGTAAGAAATGAGCAAATGTTAACTATTAATTATTGTTTCAGTACTGTTTCTCATCATTGAGGAAATAATAACATTATTCACAACTAGTGCTGAGAAAATTGCTTAATAATTTAGAGTAATTTTGATTACTAGAGCTTATACTATATACCAAAATAAAATCCAGGTAGATTAAAGATTTAAATTGAAACCTAAAAGGATTAGAACAAAATATAAGTGAATACTTGTCTAACATTAAAGCGGGTAAGAATTTTCTTTTTTCTTTTCTTTTTAAAAATTTTTTATGCCTATAGCACCTGGTCCTCCTTGGTGTCTCCCATCCAAGTACTAACTAGGCCTGACCCTGCTTAGCTTCTGAGATTAGACAAAATCAGGCATGTTCAGGATAGCATGGCCATAGACAGCAGGTAAGAATTTTCTAAGCAAACTTATTAAAGCAAGAAACCTTAAAACAAGAAAACAAGAGATCTGACCATATAGAAAAGCACATAATTCTGTATACCGAAACTACTGAGTGAGTTTAAAGAGCAAATGGGAAACTAGCCAAAATATTTAGAATAATGAAGAAGCAAGGGGTTAACATATAGTGAGTGTTACAAATTAATAAAGAAAAGAAAAATACCTCAATAGGGAAAAGAACCAATTCTATAAAAAGATAAATCACACATAAAATATGAATACAGATGATTGATAAACCTTTGATCAATTGCTCTTTTACAAGTACTAAAAATACAAATTAAAACATTGAGATGCCATTTTTGTGTACTAAGTTCACTAGGTATTTTTTGTTTTTTTTGTTTGTTTGTTTGTTTTAGAGGAAACACAGTATTAGAGAAGGTGAAAAGAAGCTGGTGTTTCCTGCACTGCTTGTTTCATCCAATCCACCCAGCAATCCTCCGAACTTTGGTCGTCAATATCTTCTCTAAATTTTTCCTACCACAGTTCCATCCTCTATCTATTTTTAATTATTGATGATTAAAATGTGGAACTAAAGATGACTGTCAACAATGACCCATTTCCTGCATACTCCTGGATTTGACATGGACTCATTAATAAGCACACTTTGCATAGTCATTCTACTAGTTTCTAGGCTCACACATGGCCCTCATTTCCCTACATTAACACATTATTAAGTGTGGGCCAAAGTCAAAATACATTATGCCTGCCCCTGTTTTCCTGACTGATTAGTGACTGTGCAATAAGAAAAGAGACCTAACTTTCTCACGGCATCAGTGTTGTCTGCTGAGAACTGCTGCTGCTTCTTCTACCAGGTAGACACAGGGCCCCCTCTTGAAGATCTTGCCTAGTCTTTACTTCAAGTTATCATCATCTATGCTTTGCGAAGTCTATCTCCCATGTATGAAGTTCCATGTCTTTGCTCATTCCCCCATCTTCTCATTTTTTTTTTCTTCATCAAAATCACCTGCAGTGGTTTATCCATCTCATTTGCAAATTGTACGAACCTGCTAGGATGTGCTTCATCCAGGTTGGAAGACTAACTGATGTAGAGCATTTAGCTTTTCCCTTGCTTTCAAATATCCCCTTACAAGCCAACAGTACAAAAGTAAAGTAGGAGTCGGGGAGCCTAACCTTCTCTTGACCATCCATCCACCAGTAGGATACCGTTCACCCTAAGGAGTAGGCCCAACTCCTCCTTACTCTATATGTAAGTATTGGAAAATCACCTTTATTGATTGTGTGTAACATGGCATGGGGTTTGGCTCCAGGCATGATTCTTGCTGATAGAACAGTTCCTGGTTACAAGTCTCTCTGTCTACATTCTCTCTGAAAATTTGAATCACTCCAATTGAGAATACTCATGGTGTGGCCACAGGGGCTTTTTCAGGGACTTCCCTCATTAATTCCTTAATGCGAAAACTTACAACTGGCTAATTTAAATTACATTTTTTAGAGCTTTGCTGTCTGCTGGTTATCTGCCCTTCTGTAATCTCATGCCATGAAATCACGCTTATTTTTTTTTTTTCTGAATCACTTGTAGAATACTCTTTTAGAAACCCAGGTGAGTGAATCATGTTATATCCCAGATTCTCAGTGACTCATTCTTGGAAAAAGTAAATTCATTAGACTGGTTCCACCATGTTCTTCGGAGTGGCTCCCTGAAGACGTGCAGTGCTCAGGCAGAGTGACAGAGCATCCCTGGGCTTATCTCCATCCCTTCATGAACGGCAACAACACAGATACTGAAGAGCACGTTAGAAAGGCTCTATTCCTACTCTTAGACTTTGTGAGAGCTCGAAGACTTCCTATGTCTGTGGACATTTTTGCATGCATTTACATGAGCAGGGCCATTTCCAGAAAGCAACAATTCTGTTCTCTAAAAGCTACAAATAATTAGCACTGTGACTTCTACATAGTGTGTGAAATTTCTCTTTGCTATTCTACTGTCTCTTCACTTGAATTCCCTGTAGAGTAGGAGGTGGCAAAGGAAATCGAAGGAGAAAGCTAATTTAGAGATAAATAAAGTCTGATGAATCAGTAACATTATTGGATTTATCTTCTAGTGCAGTTTAACAAATTACCATAAACTTAGCAGCTAGCACCCATCTATTAGCTCACAGTTCTGCAGGTCAGAAGTTCAGGCACATTGTGACCGCTCAGGGCCTTACAAGGCTGAAATTGAGGTGGGCAACATTTCCCTGTGGAGGCTCTGGGAAAGAATTTGCTTCCTAGCTCATTCATGTCATGAGCTAAATTCAGTTCCTTGCAGTTGTAGGACTGAGGCCCCCACATTTTACTGGCTGTCAGCCAGGGGCTGCTGAGCTCCTTCTGGCCACCCACATTTCTGTCAAGTGGTATTCCTTGTCTTCAAAACAAGCAGGAGAAACCCTTATATTAAATCCATCTCTCCCTTTGAACCTCCAATTTTCTCTGTCTCTGATGTCTAATTCGGATTTAAAGGGCCCATGGGATTAGGACAGGCCCATGTAGTTAATCTCCCTATTTGGGACCTTACTTACATCTTCAAATCCATTCACAGCAATGCCTAGAATAGCCTTTTAATTAATAACGAAGAGAAGGTGGGTGTACACTGGGGGCCAGGAATTTGTGAGGTCATCTTAGAACTCCACCTATCAAATTATGAAGGCTAAAAATGAGTGTGTGTCTGCACAGCATACATATACATATATGTATACATTAGACTTATATCTTGATATAAATCATCTCTGGCTCTTTTAATTTGATAAGTATTGCATCTACTACACTTTATTTTTCATCAAATTATACTTCTGGTTTCCTGATAATCATTCAACCCAATTCCATAAATTCTGATTAAGCACCTAATATGTGCCAGACACTGCTCCTCAAATCCTCTCCCTTAAGGGTATGAAATCTAGTAAGAAAAGACAAGTATACCAGTTGCTCTAAAATATGGCAGAATGGCTAAAGACAAGGGAGAGAGAGAGAGAGATCCTGTCCCACCGAGGAAATTTAAAAGCTTCAGGGGGGAGATAGCACTTCACTGTAATCTTGAAGAACAAGTGGGATTGTAATAATCAGAGATTCCTGGGAGGTTATAGGGCAGTACAGGTGGAAGCAAGCATGTAATTGTATAAGCAAAGATGTTAAGGAGAGAAGGCAAGGGCCGTATCCAGCGAAGAGCTGGCATAGCATTTAGAATGGAGAAGAATGAGAGGTGCTATGAGAAGGCTGTGCTGGTGTCGGACTGAGGCCTTAGAAAGCAGACTAAAAAGTAATGGCGAACTATGGAAGAACTGTCAGGGGAAATACTAAAATCAGTGCTGCAGTTCAGAAGTATGAGTCAGTCGGTGGAGTGCAGGTCGGAGTGGAGGGGGAAACTCTGAACACTAGTAATGGGAGATAAGCTAGGAGGCTCTGCCAGTGGACCATGCTACAGATAAAAAGACCTATGCTCAGGAAGTAAACATACAAATGAAAATGAGAGAGGCGTGCCTGAGGTGCAAAATGTGGGCTGAAAGAGGAGTGGTCACAAATGACTCAGAGGTTTCTGCCTATGACTGAGGAATGTTCCCTGATTACAGTTTGTCATTTCCCATATATCAAGTGACATCACTCTGTGACTCAAGAAATCACAGATTCATCGTACTTTGTGGCTGGAAGTCATCGCAGAGGTCTCCGAAAGAGGTTCTTGAGAATCAGCCAAATTAAATATAATTTCAAAAACATTAGGCTGATTAGTAACAGGACTCGGGCAAGGAAGCCCAGGCCTCTGCATTTCCTACCCAACCAACTGCTGGTTCCCTTGTAACTATCAGGAAGCTCTTTTAAGGGCAATGTGCAAAAGGCAAATAGCATCATTTATGATTGGGCAAAGGCAAGAAGAAGCTATTGCTTGGCATAAGCGAACTGGAACAATCTCTCCTTTTTACAAAGGGAGACTGCCAGAGGTTAGTGCACAACACAGACAGATTTACATTTATCTATGTCAGTTATGGACATAGATAAACATGTGCTAGAATTACTTTCGGACTCTCATTGTAACTGTGAGTTTTCTATCCCCAGAGCTCTCCAGTAGTTTAAATTCAAAGGTTTAAGCTCTCTTTCCATGTTGGTTCTTGATTTGAGAGTGGGGAAAAAGGCACTGCCAAAAGTCACTTAGATTATTTCCAAAGCAAAATCCTTCCTGTTTAACTTAATCACAGTAGAATGCAGCCGGGCCTTTGGCCATTTCTTCTATCCAGTCTGAGTGCTTGCCAACCATCCCAAATGGTTAGTGAAAGCAGTAGATTCCAGAGGCTATTGCTTCTGGGCCTGTCTGGTATACTTGCACATCTACATTCTTCTGATAAAAGCACCTCTTTTCCTTGTGAGAATTCCATTTCCACCCTTAGAGCTGTAGGGAATGAATTGGCAGGAAAATCTCCAAATGTTGGAATGTGTGGTTGTTTCTTGTGGACTTCATCAAACTCCCTTAAAGGGAGCTTAGCCTACCTGCTTGCAGAAATGTCATAGCACACATCTTTGTTAAGTGAAACAAGTCAAAGAAAAACAAAAACTATATGATCTCACACGTGAAATCTAAAAAAACTGAACTAATCGAAATAGAGAATAGAATGGTAGTTGTCAGGGGCTGGGGAGGGTGGGTGGGTAGGGGAAATGGGGAGATATTTATCTAAGTTCTAGGAATCTAAGGCACAACATGGTGACTACAGTTAATATTACTGTATTATAAACTGAAAAGTGTCCCTCCCAAACATTTCCTGTTAAGTACCTTCTACTGACAGGGTAACAAACACCCCATTGTAAAGTGCCATCCACTGGAATCCTCCTGGAAGCAGTTATATCAGCTCTTCCTCACCACCCCAGCCTATTGTTTTATGCTGCTCCGGAGTAAGCAACAAGATGTCAAGGGTTAAACTGATACTGTGGGCTAAGGGCAGGATTCCTCAAGCTGTTGCTAGGACTCACAAACCACAAAGAAAAGGTCCAGATTCAAAGGTCATAAACTTGACAAGATTTCTGGCATTGGCTACAAACTAATGGAATTCCTGGGAATCAAATCCACTGGCTAGCTGCCTGTTGGTTTAAAGAAATGTACTGCCAGGGAAATCCCTGCTGGCGATCAAGGGCCTGTCATTCATTGCTCAATCTCTAAGGCAATTCCCCTGGATAACTGCATGTGGGAAGCAGAAGGAAGGATTAAACTGTACAGCACTCAACAGAGCCCCTTACCCAAGGTAAACTGCATCTCTTAGGTATGGCTTCAACGAAATGGACAAGGGTACTTTGCTGTTAGGTGACCCAAGAAAGGATTGAGGCAGCTCAAATGACTGATCAAGTGACACACTCTGCTGCCAGGACCGGGGATGCTTGCTCTCACTGTCAAGCAGGATGTGGTCATTGTTATGGCCCCCTGACCACTGTGCAGTAGTTTATCTTTTCCTCTTTTCTAAACAAAAGTACTTTTGTTTTTCTTTTCACATTGTACATTGTGGTTTGAGAATGGCTTTTAGTCATGGATTGCTAAACAGACCATGAGAAAAAAAAATCTGGATTTGATCAAGAAGAACAAACCATGCCCAGGAATCTTGGTCTTGGAGCTGACGGCAGTAACAGGCCTACCTTTGAGTTATTTTCCACGAGGGGTCCATTTTTGGTTGTATGGAGGACAATTTCACTTTCGTAATAGAGGGCGTCTTTCCTAGTATGTATGCATGTGTGGACATACGAAGCAGTAACATAGTTGAAAGTGGTAGACTTTTGTATATCTTTCTGTTGGTCTGCCAACATGTTTTTCTTTGCCTTTGTCCCTGATGGGGATCATGCCCCTTCTCAATGCAAACCAGGTGGGGTTGTCCGCCCCTAACCAGCTGTATGAGTAAGCCCAAAACCCAGGGTAAGCTGATCCTAACATACCGTCTCCTATTAACAGTGATTCATCCAATGAACAGTCACATAGCCTAGGAGAAAAGACTCTTTCCCTGAGTTGAAAAACTTTCTGTTCCCACTGAAGTTGCTAAGCTGGGGCAGCTGTGCCCAGCCCTCCCCACCACATGGCTGACAGTCAAAGAAAATGAGGACAACTCATGCTTAGAAATAGAGCAGAGATAAGACACAGATAGAAAGAGAGAGTCCCACTCATGGAATGCTGTTCTTGTTCGGATGCCATAAGCTCCTTTTGCCCATCCTTTTCAGCTGTGGGTATTTGCTTAAGCTACTATGAGATGGGCTTCTGTCACTCGTGACAATTTCAGAAGAAATCTCATTAACATACACTTGATGCTGCAGATCGGACATGGAGATAAGGACAGCATTCTTAGGCAGAAAATGCTCTTACCTTTCACCTGCGCCCAAACTGCACAGGAGCATCTTCTCACCTGCGAAGGAAAACACAGCAACACATTTCACTAGATGGCACATGGTGTCAGCTTAAATAGCACATTTTAGCTCTCCAGGTTTTAGGGTTTTATCTCTTAACTTGGACTACAAGATCTTTGAAGTCTCATCTAGCTCTAATATATTACAACTTAGCCATATGATCACCAAGTGTTCAAGGGACTGACATGGGCAGCAGGGACATGAGTGACCCCAGGGATCACTTCTACAGCTTTCCATAGGTCTTAGGAACCATACACTGCTGGTAAACAATAGGAATGGCAATAAGTTTCATTCCCTTGTCACCTCTGAGCAACTGGCATTGACTGCCTAGAGAACGATGTTGAAACAGTTCTGAGGTCACATCTAGGTTCAGAAAAAAGTTGTGATTCATGTGACAGGCAAGGCTATGTGAAGTCCTGGTGTATAATAATGCTTCACTATCTAGATGATACTTACCTAGCAACCTCAGTTACCCAAAATGTACCCAAGAACAAGGGAAAAAAGCAAAAAGAACAAGTATGAAAGCTCATCCATGGTAGAAGAGACTCAGAAACTCATTGGAATGAAATACCTTCTCCTGTTCTCCCCCACTGTTATTTATGCATATTTGTCTGTTAGGAATGCTGAGATCACCGTCTACGATAAAATTCAGCAAAATGTTCCCTAGAACAAACAGAATAGCAGGAGTTTGAGGAAGATCCCTCCAACTTCAGTGGAGATTCTTTCAAGTGACAACCTTGGGCATTCAGGTTTTTATTTTATTAAAAACTAAAAATAATCTATTTCCACTGAAAAATTCTGGGAACAAAGATTAAAATGGGCATAAGGTTTTGAATGTGACTAAATTTTGCCTGATGCTAAGGGCATCAAGTCTGTCTAAGGAAAGATAATATGCAAGAGTAACCAGTGAAGGGCATGTTTCAAGGCATTGAAGAGGAAAAAAAAGACCTCAAATAGCAAGGCAGTTACTAGGGAGCTGAGTGTATTAAAGGAGAGAAATTGGCAGGGCCAGGTGAAGAAGGGAGCTCATTAAAATAAAGTGCTTTGATGAGATATGTATTTTATAAAATTCATTTTGGCAATAATATGGAGGAAGGAAACAGGCAGAATAAGAGATAGAAAAATGAGTTCAAAAATTGATATTCAGACAAGAGATGTCAAAGGCTTAACAGTGCTAATGAAGGAAAGGATGATTTTAAACAACATTAAGGTGAGAGAATTGATACAATTTAATAGTAGACTAAACAAAAAGATAAGAAAAAGAGAGAAGATAAAAATTATCCCTAGATTTTTCTCTTAGCAATTGGGAGCATGGTGATGCTATTTACTGGGACAGATACACAGAGGAAAAACAAAATTGGGGAATTGGAAAACTCAAACTCCCTGATTTCAAATTTTATTCACAAAGCTATTAATTAAAACAGTGTGGTACCGGGATAAAGGCACACATACAGATCTATGGAATAGAATAGAAAGCCCAGAAATACACCTTTCCATATACGGTCAAATGATATTTGACAGAGGTGCCAAGGCCATTCAATGGAGAAAGAATATCTTTTCAATAAATGGTGCTGAGAAAACTAAATATCCATGAAAAAAAAAAAAAGAAGTAGGACCCCTACCTAATACCAAATACAAAAATTAAATGAATCAAAACTAACTATAAGACCTAAAACCCTCAGAAGAAAATACAGAGGAAAAGCTTCATAAAACTGGATTTGGCAATGATTTCTTGGATATGACACCAAAGGCACAGGCAACAAAAGAAAAAAATAGACAAATTGGACTTCAGTAAAGTTAAGAATTTCTGTGCACCAAAGGACACTATCAACAGAGTAAAAAAACAACATATAGAATGGAAGGAAAATATCTGTGAATTGTCTGTCTCAGAAGTCCTAAAACTCAAAGAAATAAATAATTCAACTTAAAAATGGGCAAAGGACTTGAATGAACATTTCTTCAAAGAGGATACACAAACTGTCAAAAGCACATGAAAAGATGCTCAGCATCACTAATCATTAGGGAAACACAAACCAAACCACAATGAGATGCCACCTCACATCTACTAGGATGGCCAACATCAAAACAGAAAAAAGCAAGTGCTGGAAAGAATGTGGAGAAAATGAAAGCCTTGTGCACTACTGGTGAGAATGTAAAATGATACAGCTGCTATAGAAAATAGTAGGGCAGCTCCTTAAAAAATCAGAAATAGAATTCCATATGATCCAATAATTCCATTTCTGGGTATATACTCCAAAAAGTTGAAACAGGAACTTAAAGGCAGCTCTGTACGCCTGTCTTCAGAGCAGCATTATTCACGATAGTGAAGAGGTGGAAGCAACCTGACTATCCACTCACAATAGAAAATGGAATGGAAAAACAAAATGCAGTATGTGCATACAATGGAATGTCATTCAGCCTTCAAAAGGAAGGACATTCTGACACATGTTACAAATAATCCTTGAGGATGTTATGTTGAGTGAACTATGACAATCGAAAAAAGACAAATACTGTATGGGTCCACTTATATGAGGTACCTAGAGTAGTCAAATTCATAGAGGTATAAAATAGAAGGGTAATTGCCAGGGGCCATGGGAAGAGAGGATTGAGGAGTTGCTGTTTAATGGCTAAAGAATCTCAGTTTTGCAAGACGAAGAGAGTTCTGGAGATTTGCTGCATGACAATGTAAATGTATTTGATACTACTAAATTATACTATTAAAAAATTGTTAAGATGATAAATTTTGTCATGTGTATTTTACTGCAATTAAAAATAAATCATGACTATAACAACCTGGAATTAGATGGTGGTGATGGTTGCACAACATTGTGAACACACTACAAACCACAGAATTGCCCACTTTAAATGAGTCAATTATATGATATATAAACTATCTCAATAGAGCTGTTTAGAAAGTAAAAATAAATAAATAAATCATTACTTATTTTAATGTGACTGTAACACTAATATATTTGAAACCCACGGGGGAAGTAATTACAATGCAAATACGCAAGTCCAAATAAAATTATTTTTTCAAAGCTGCTTCGTCTCCATTAGCATCCCAGAGAATGAGCACATGTTCTGCTCAGTTGTAGGAAAATGGGTAACAATGACATCACGGGAATAGTTTCTTATAAACTAGAATTCTTACCCTGATCTCCCACTTCTTTCCCCTTGTTATGGACTGACTGTTTATGTCCCCCCCCCCCCCAAATTCATTTGTTGAAGCTCTGACCGCAAAGGTGTTGGTATTTGAAGGTCGGGTCTTTGGGAAGTAATTAGGTTTGGATGAGGTCATGAGGGTGGGGCCTCTGTGATGGGATTGGTGTCCTCACGAGATGAGGAAGACTGACCAGAGCTCGCTCACTCTCTACCATGTGAGGACGCAGCAAGGAGGCTGCGGTCCGCAAGCCAGGAGGAGGAGCCCCAAATTCTCCTGCACTTTAATCTTGGACTTCCCTGTCTCCAGAACTATGAGACATAAATATTTGTTGTTTAAATCACCCAATCTATGGTATTTTGTAGCAGCAGCCCAATCTGACTAACACACTCTTCCAGACCAAAGCCTCAATCTGGGACAGCAGCTCCCTGACCACTCTCTAAATTGTAATCATTTTGTATGGCCAGTGCTGTGTCTATGGCTAGAAACACCAAACCAGGATCTCCAGGTAATTTTCCTGCAAGAAGGCCTTGTCTAAGCCATAAATACCTTTTGAACAAGTTCAAGGCAATACATTTTGGGTTTTAACCTTCCAATCATTAATTCCTACATTATGGTCATGAGACACTAGCAGACCTCTTTGCTACTGGACATAGTCTTAAAAGTACCCATTGATTTTATATCAAGCATGATAATGGCACATTAGACTCATGTCTTATACAGAATTTAATAGTGACTTGGTTTTAAATCTGTGTCCAACCTTTCACTCAAAATGGCTCAAAGTCATCAGTCGAGAGATGTTTCTATGAATATTAATATCATTTTTCCAGTTTCAATTACCAACCCATATGAATTTACACACCTAACTCACAGAGTTCGCCTAGGGCAACATCACAATGGTTATTCCAGAAGATCTTCCATCCCCGACTGACTGATCCAGCTCGTGCTATTCTCCTTGTTCAGCTTATTACATTTACATTTTATGTGATGACTATTCAGTTCTAAGTCCCATGAAGGACATAGCCTTTCTAAAGATGGGGAAGAGGAAAGTAGAGTCTATGCAATAGTTAAGGAAGTGATGGAAGCAGAAAACAGGGTAGTGCTGAACTTAATCTCCCTTTCCCTCCTGGTTTTGGGAGAATGAGGGGAGGCAGCAGCCCATCAGGTGTATAGGGAAGTGGCAGAGTTGTTCCTCTCCAACTCAGGTTTTGGCAGTGCAATAGAATGAGGACACTTGTGAAGCTTAAGAGGGGGAACCAAAACCAGGTCAGTCCTAATGCAGCCCTAACCAGGTCCCCTAGGAAGTCCAGACTATCAGCCTCCATAAAGGTTTCGCCTGCCTGTCTTTTCTAAAGGCAAAGTATTCAACACATTCTTATAATTATTACATGCAGTGTCCATCTGAAATATTTGGAAAGAAATATTCAAACATTCAAATTTCATGTGAAGAAGAAAATAGTTCATAAGAGCTTTTATAGAAATATACCTTATTCCATTCACTCGTGATTCGTAATATAACGCAATAATCGTTCCCTATTTTCAAGGGTGCATTATAGTATTTCCCATAATACAGCCTGTCTCCAACAGTTATCTCCATGCCATCATCAGGAATATCTTTGGCCAGTAGTTCTGCAGCCACATATCCATCAGCGTCAGAAGTGTTGCTAAAGAATGAGGTAGTCCCTTCAGAATCACAAGAAAACGTGCTTTGGAGGGCCAGGGGAACCACTAACACCTGGTATGAACTGGAAAGAAAGAGAAAATGTCTATCAGACTCTTGCTTTAAGGATTCGTTCATTCATTTATACATATTTATTGAGCATTTGCTATGAGATAAGCATCTTCCTAGGCACTGGAGATACAACACTGGACAAAAAAAAAAGTCCTCACCCATGTGAGATTTAGTCTGACAGCTCCAACAGTAAAGCGACTCCAGTTTTAACCTACAGTTTTAAATCCAGATGACAATGGCAGAAGAGTCTCTTCATGTTCTCACTGTCGGCGGATGCCGAGGAAATCCTCTTTATCTGGGAGAAATTGTTGCATTCATCACTTCCCTGGGCATACGTGTCATTAAGTCAAAATCTAATCAATGATTTTCATGTGGGCAAATAAAGCCCAGCTGTGGAAAGGGTTTAGCAGTCGCATGGAGGCTGCCTGCCTACAAGAGTTAATAGACTAAGTCTGCAAAAAGGCTCCAGGAAATCACATGGTAACCTCACATGGAACTCATGTGATTCCTGCAGTTCGTGAACTGATACTAAAGTTCATGTAAAATCACTGAGACGCAAGGAGTCCAAAGTCACCATGAGTTAATCTAGTCTGGCAATATCCTGAAATAACCAGAAAGGCAAAATGTCACATGTATGCTGTGAAACTGTTTCCTAACTGTGGACATAGAAACACATCAGCAATCAGCTGTCATTTTGTCATGGGTTTTGTTATTATTTATTCCAGATAGAAACCTGTCAATGAAAGAATGTCTAAGAATAAAATTTCACTGAGAATGAACCATGTCTTCCTTTTAATTACCATCTACTCAGTGCATATCTCCTGCCTCTGGTGTAGTAAGTGTTTGAACACATGCTTTCTCTTTCAGGCTCAATAGCAAGGATATGCATGATTAACTCTTGTATCTTTGTAAATCCTTACACAGGCCTTTGGCTGTGATTGACCCCCACTGATGTTACTTCAATTAAAATTTCAGTAAAGAGGACAAACATTCATCAGCACCAAATATAATTAGGGTGATTTCCAAAACCCATTAGGCCACGTAATTCTATTTTACCAGTAAATATACACTTCCTGTCCCATCTCCTGCTTCCCATAAGTCACTAGGTTACAAAAAGGGAGCCCTCCCTGCACCGCCAAGTACATGAAGGATTTGGAAAATCTCCGTTCCAAACATCTTAAGTGTCCTCAGTGCCCTGATTTCCACAAAGTCTGTGTTCACTGTCAGCAAAGGGTTTTCTGCAAAAGGGAGAAAGTAAAGCCTGCAGGGTGATGAGCTATTGTCGCCAGTAAAAACTTACTAAGCATCTACTGCCTTCAAGGGAACACTTGTAGCAACAAACTTCCCTGGGAACTTTAACATATCTCCATGAATCATGGCCGCAGGTAAGTAACTGCGGCCATGATTGGCAGCATTGGCGGCAATATTGGCAGCAACTGCATCCTGTCCATAAGCACATCTCCCAATCTTTTCATCTTTCCATGTAGGTGGTGATGTTTGAGTCCAAGTTCAAGGCTCACCTGAACTATTTAGTTCTGTACATTGCCCATAGAGGCACTATTCACGTGACAGAAAGCAGTCTCCTGGGTTAGCACGGTCGTAATCACCTAAATTGCTTGATGATTATACATATTTCTAGCTCTCAGCCCAGACCTACTGAATTGAAATCTCCAGGAGTTGAGTCTTGCTGATAAGGCAGCCCAGGTGATTCCTATAATCAAGCAAGGGTGGGAGACCCCACCATTGAGAGAGTCCAGGAACACGCTGTATCATCCAACCAAGATCACCAAGCTAAGGAAGAAAGCCTTGGTCCAAGAGCCCCTGCCCTACCATGTGCCCCAAGTCACTGCCCCCCAACAATGCACAAAACAGGTTCATGCCTGTCACACACTGGCAAAGCTGTTACACCCAGCTCAAACTAGGTATAGCAGTCAGGCTGAGGAAATCACCCCACTTGCCTGCTGGTAATTCATCCAGATGATGTCAGAGAAGCAGTTGTAGCTGTTTGGAACATCACTGCTGGAAAAGGACTCCTCCCCTTGTCCTTACCACCACCCTCCCTTGAATGACTCATAGATCTCCACTTCCTGTTTTGGAGGCACTGGCCTGCACAAGCCACAAAGACAGGCTGTCGTTTGGCTCTTCTTTTTGCCTTACGTAATTATTTGGTCCAAATGGCACATTTGCTCTTGTAATTCTCTGAGGCAGTGATATCACAACTCATTTTCTTTATAGTAACAGAATTACAGTGCCTTCCAGTCACTTGACAGGAATCAAGAAACATAACAATTTAGGCAATATCCATTCCTGGAAAGACCTTTACATTCAGTTTGCTGAACTTAAACTAATGAAAAGACAGAAAAAACCTGTTTCATTATAAATGCACACACAGATAATATTTCCATATGTTCTTTTTTTTTTAATAATATTTAACATTTATTTTTACCTTGATTGTATTGAAGGGTCATTGGACTGACAGGTCAAGAGAGGCATAAGGCCATGCCACGTAAGTTACATCAATGGTGGCAAGGTTCTGTCGGCAAGATGAGAAAGTTGCTCATCCCTCCAGGAGAATCTCTACCTTCTTTAAAAGAGGGAACAATTCTGTTTTCCTAATCCTACCATGACCATTGTAACTAAAATACTTCATTGGATATAATGCAGTCCTCTGACTGAGATAAGTTAATTCCACCCTACTATCATCTGAAATCCCAGAAGCATTTGTTAACTATGCAGCGTCTTGCTCATAATGCAATACATGAATGAATTAAAAGAATTATTCAATGACCCTTTCAGAAGCCACTACACACACCCAAAGGTCATCCTTAAGTCAAGGAAAATATATTCTGTTTCTGGTAAATGGAACGATGCCACTGATCCATCATCACTAACATATACATGGAGATGTGAGTGCAAAGGATAGTGCCTGACATGTCACGGGCACCCAACCAATGCTTATCCTGTGACCAAAGGAATTTCTTAAGCTAAGCTGCTCAGATGCTTGTCTGTGGTCCTTTAGAAGTCTCTCTACTTGTTTGGGAGGGTGCTAGTTGGGATTAAAGGCCCAGTCTGTGGCCAAGGAAACAAAAAAGAATGCATTGCCCCAGCCATTTAAGTTGCAGCCTTCCCCAGTTTCCAAGACACTCCGTGAGGATCACTGGGCAACCATGGAAAAGGGGCCACTACTGACCTGATAGGTCCATTTTCCTCCTCGGCCGTCCTCAGTTTCAAGTGTGGTAAAGGCCTTCCGTGCACTGTGAAAAAGTCTACTTCTGGAAGGGGAGGCTCTGAAAACACATGGAAAAGAAAGAAAAAAAAGGGTATGATTAGAACAAGTAGAAGCATGAAAAAGTGGCATTCGTGGGGCCATCCAAAGGAAAGATTTAATGCCGTGGGGGGTATTGAGCACAAGCAAAACACACTAGTTGTGCCCTGTATGTCTTATCTTATTTAATCTTCTCCACAGTTCTATCAAGTAGATGAGATTTATAGGAGGGAAGGATGGAGGAAGCGAGGAAGAGCATAAAATATGAATGCCCCCAACCCCAGCCCTGAACTCTGCCACCATGAAATCAAGGACTAGAAGGCCAAAACAGACAGTCAAGACTTTATCACCCAATTAGAAAATAGCTTTGAGGTAGAAATTCTCAATCCAAATTATAATAAATAAAAACTTAGATCTTCCTAGATAGTTTGTAAAGCTCTATTAAATATGGATTAAATATGTTATTTAGATACATGGCCATTCAGCACGCATTTATCAGCCACCTCTGTGCTCCAGGCACCGTGTGAGGCTGGGAGAAACAACCATAGACATCATGGTTTCTGCTTTCCAGGAACTCGAAGTCTGTAAACGGAGAAAGTTTTGTAAATGTGTGGTGCTGAGAACTATGATAACATTATAGGAAGTTGTGGGAGTGCAGAGGGAGAACACCTGGCCCAGGGCAGGATGGTGAGCCTATCAAATAACAGAAACAGGTAATATGCAGAAGCCAGAGGTGAGTGAGGGAGTGGCCACAGACAGAACCACAGTGTTGCTGAAAGGCTGAGTCCCAGCTGGGCAGAGGTAGGCCAGAAGGTGAGAGGTTTAGGTAGAGGTCAGATGTGAGGTCCTGGAAATAAGGAAAAGTCATTTAAATATTCTACAGATGTATATTTTAGAAACACAGCTCATTGGAGGATGAACTGGAAAACAGTACAAGTATAGGTCATCCGAAATCTAGGTAAGAAGTGCCTGAGGTCTGAAGCAGGTGACAGGAACTGAGAATGGAGATGGAAGAGACACTCATGGGGATGATGGAACAAAATGTGGTGGAAGATAAGGAAGGGGAAGGAACCTGGGCTTGGGTTTTGACAGCTGGGTCAGTGATAATGTCTTTCATCAAGGTGTGTGTGTGTTGGGTGTGTGGGGGAGTGGTGGGGGTTCAGAAGTGCTCACTTCCAGACCTGTGAAAGTTGAAGTGCTTGTGGAATTGTCCAGCAGGCAGTTAGAAATGCAGGTCCAGATAATGTAGGGAGGAAGCAAGAGGACTACAGTGTTAAATCAGGTTACATTCAGAGACTGCAATGTGCTGATGAGCCCTGCGGCCAGACCACAAGGAAACCTGCAGAACAAAGGAAGATTTCTGCTGGGATTGCTAACAACCCATTTCCCTACCCTGTGAAGGGAAAACAGGAAAACAGTCGTTAAAATAGAATCATTCATTCCCTATGGCTAAAAACATGGGGAATTCATGGATCACAGGCTGGAAATTGCCAGCAGGCCTTTCACGCTACATACTCATATCCTTTCTCACTGTACATCCATATCATCGTAGGAAATGGGTAAGCGAAGTCTTTAAATCGTAACTCACAGGAACTAAAGAATGATATACAAACTGAATTCCCCGAACACTCAGGGTCCTCTCAGTGTCTTTTACTCAGGCCCTCTGACTGTCACTGTCTCTGTTTCTTTTTGTCCCTCTCAGTTTCTCTAAGGCTCTCTCACTCTCTGCCTCTGAGAGGAGGCACGCTCTGTCTGTGGAGCATTATCCCTTCTCTAATAAACCTTCCTTTTGACTCTAACTCTGGCATGTGTTTGAATTTTTTTATGCATTCAGCCAAGAACAAACTCACTCACTCTCTTTCTCTCTCTCCCCCACACCCTTGTGCAGAGCTTGAGACCCCGTCACCCCCACAACACTCAGGAGAATTTGCCCTGTCCTGCATCACAGAGGTTGGAAGCAAACTATGGTGGTGATGATGGAGTCAGTCCTTGGTTACCCAGGGGGACAGTATAAATGCATCTGAGAAAAGATGAGGGCCCAGAGCAGACTGCCGGGCAATCCAGGCATCTAAGACCAAGTGGAAGGATGAGAGTCCCTTAAAGCTTTTGTTAAACAGTGGTAAATCTAGAATGTCTTCCAATGTTACCTAGTTATGGTTACACAGAATAGATATTAAACCTGTGGGATTGCCAGGGACCCTAGAAGGTCACCTGGAGCAGCCCTTGCTGATAGGCAAGGCCTCACACAAAAGTATTCAGGGTCTACGTTGTTTCCAAGGTGTCCAGAAAGAGATTCCCTAACTGACAGGCTGAGGAAGACAGTCTGGGTTCCTGCAGCAGAGATGGGGAGAGGGCAGTATAGTTTGAAAAGCCCCTATTATGTGCCCCAGGAGGATGTGTCCCTTCCGCTTTGAGAATTTCTGCCCTCTGCCCCTTCTGCTACCATTAAATGCCCTTTCATTTTGTGGTAGTTTTTGTCACACATTTCCTGTTTTCAGCCCAGAGGGGGAATAACTGTTCACCCTTTTCAGCGTGAGAACCCTTCTCAGGGCCTTTTAAATTATTCCTCTGTTTGCTCTTCTCTGAGATTAATAATTCCTCTAATCTAGTTCCTCTAATCTCTTGGCTAGCCTTTTAAAACCACTGGGTTTCTCACCACCCTCAAGTAACAGCAGAACTAAGTGCTCACTCAGGTCGGAGAAGGCAGAACCACAGAACGAGCAGGAAGCTGTCTGTCCCCTGCTTGTTCCCTGTCATACTGCCCTTTCTCTGTACATGTGCCACTACCATCCAGCTGATTCAATCAGCATGTGACTTCCAGACTATTTTCTGCTCAGCCTGCTTAAGACCTTTCCCGCCTCATATTTTAAACAGTTTGTTTGACCTCTTCAATGCAAAGCCTGAACTGTCATCATTTTTATAACCATATTTAAATAACCATAACTTCTAGCCATATTTCTCAAGGCACTGTTTCCCATCCCCAGAACTGCTGTGCTTGGCAGAGCTGCCCTCTTTCCCAATAGCTTCATGGTTGGTTTAAACCGAACAGACCCAAGGCAAGAAACAGGTCCTGTCTGGGCTGGAGAATATGGTTCTTGCACTCTGGGTATGTGAGATGAGGGGAGACTCAGAAATGAGACCCTCACTACCTCACTAGCAGTGTTAACACTATCCATTCTTTAACTGAAGCAACTGACAAAGGAAAATATGGGAGCTGCCATGTGAGAAAACTTTGAAGAGTATGGAGAAAAGCAATTAAGGAGAATTTGTCCTGTGAACTATTAAATATATTATAAAACTACAATAATTGTAATAGTAAGGTACAAAAATATAGTGTGTGGCATGAACAGTCTTTCCAAAGCTGATGGGAAACTGGCTTTTCATTTGAAGGAAAAAATATATCACCATGTAAATTTAGCCTTACATCACACGTCCAAACAAATTCCAAATCGATCTAACTTTAAATGTGAAAAGCAAAACTATTAAGAAACATCAGAAAATACTAGAGTAAAAATTAATCTGATTTTGGAGTGGTGAAAGCTCTTCTTGGCATGACCAGAGAGGCAGAAATTATTAAAAAATCAATACAATTGATTACATGAAAATTTAAAATGTCTAAATGTCAAAAAGAATACTGAAAAGAAAATTAAAGAGTAAATAACCTGGGGGGTTGTGATAAGTATAACAGAGGTTAATATCATTAATGTGGGCAAACTATTGAAATAAATAAGATAAAGGAGGTAATGTGAATGCAAATGTGTTAAAATCCCTTCTAAAACCCACCAAAATGAAAAACAACCAAAATAGAAGAAAATTTCATTTGCACTAAAACTAAACAAAAGTCCCAACTTTATTCTATAAACTTCAACTAAATGCAAGGAATTAACACACATGAATAAAGATACAGAAAAGACGACACCATAATGATTCTTTTCTAATTCTTGGCACCTCCTCAGAGAAATCACGCCACCAACTCATGATAAATTGAAACTGATGACAATAGAAAGACTGGTAGCTTACACCATAAGTCATCAGTTGTCATGAAGCTAGCTACATCTCCCCTATCAATAAAGTTATAAGACTTGGCCTTCCAGAAAGAAGGGACAATCTTCCTTTTGTTTTTACATACCCTTCGCTTAGCACAGGTCTTTGTACATCACCATTCAAATATTCGCTGAATTAAATTTTTAAGTTGCAGCACGCCCCTCCCCCAACGCCCACAGCACACAGAAACCCTGGTTCCAGATTCCTGGTCCCATTAGTAAGATTTAGTTTAATATAAGACACTTAGAAGGAAAATTCCATTCACTTTTCTTCTGGGAAATCAGCGGCTATCTTTTCCAGGCCCAAATCCCTTGCCTAACATTTCCAGTCAAATTCAAAAGTTCAGAGTTTTTCTGAAACAAAGCCACGTCTTAAACAAGCTCTTCACATAGACACATATTTTTCTGATATAAATTTTCCCACTCATATTTTGTAGAAGCTAATATTAACACAAGAGAATTACACATCCAGCCTGTTTTTTTCTGTGGTGTATGTATCAACCTGTCTCAGCAGAACTTAAGCCAGGATATGGATGCTTTCAGTGAGAAGAGCTGGGAGACACTCAGGCCCATATTGCCATTTGCTTGGGGGAGGGGGTTGAAGCTAGAAAGTAGTTGGGAGATTTCTATGGATGAGAGGAATAGGTGGCCCAGGGAGATATGGAAGGGCGTTCTTCCTGGCCTGACCTAACATTAGGTCTCTAAACATCAAAGAATCCACAAAAGACTTTGGGGGAATCTGTACAAAGAGGAAAACAGCTGGGATGAAGGCCAGTCCCTCTCCTGACTCAGGTGCAGCTTCTGCTCCCAGGAGCCCAGGGGAGCAGCAGGAATAGCGAGGTATCCTGGAACCAGCCCAAGGACATAACGGTCTCACTGAGGACACAGGAGTGCGCTGTCCTTGGATGGTTTGTGGGTAGCCAATCATGGAAGAGAAGCTTATGGCAGAAGAGCTCAAGAGACTTAGTCCTGCACGGTCCTCCCTGAGGACCTCTTGTAGCAAGAGAGATAAGAGAGAAAGTGTCAGAGGCGGGGGAGGTGGTCCCTAGTTCTATGGGGGAATTAAGAGCTATCCTGACTGAACTCCTCTGTTAAAGGAACAGCCTGATAATACTTGGGGCACACCTGTGTTTTCAGTTGCTTTCCTGAACATCTGAAAAGGTACATCCTCTTTTTCTCATTATTTATATAGGGAGAGACGGGAAGTTTCCCATATAAGTCGCCAGCCTTTGTACGAAAGGTAGACTTGAGGAGGAATGATTTCGTTTACATCTTTTCTACCCTTTTCTCCTCCAGAATTCTTGGTTCCATAATAAATGTTCAACCTCATATGAACACCATGTCGTGTAGCACAAGTGTTTTATCTTTACTTTTACACATGTATTGGCTTTCTCTCTCTGTCTCCCCACTTTTTCCTCTCCGGTTTTCTCTCTTCCTATGAGAAGAAACTTTTGCCTACAAGTTTTGTTGACTTGGATTGAACATGTGAAAATTTTCTGACTCTGTGGGTCTCTGCCAAGGGTGGAAGTTTGTTCTTCACCCTGACCTGAGGAGGTGTAAGCGGTGGGGCTACTCTGAAGAGCTGGGGTCAGTGCTCTCTCTCTCTGAGGAAGCCCGGCAGCCGTGACTCAGAAGCACCGGGTGATAGTATCTCCACCTCAGCTGCCCTCTCACCAGCATCCTCTTCCACTTTCACTGCAGCACTTGCCTCTGTCCTTCAACATTCCTAGAACTTACTCTCTCCTCTGAGGTCAGCAGTATATTTAAAGCGCCTGTTTTCATCCTGTTCCCATCAGTAAGATTTAATGTAAGATACTCAGAAAGGACATTCATTCACTTTTCTTCTGAGAAATCACCTGCTGCGTTTTCCACACCGAAATGCTTTGCCTGACATTTCTGGTAAATTCTTACTAAAATAAATCATAGGCAACCAGGTGTACCTCTTCACATTGATATATAAGGTTCTCTTTTTCCCCCCTTTTATACAAAGGAGGGTTCTTTGAGGGCCTTTTTTTAACCCTTTCATAAGATCTTAACTTGAATTTTCACACTTTTTAAAACTTGCAAATTCTTGAAAAGGAGGGTAGAGTTAGAAAACGTGCAGTCATGGACACAATGAACTTAAACAGCGCAACAGTGCCCCCTGATGGCTACACACACAGACAGACAGGATGCTTGAGCTACTAGGGCTATACTTAGTCTATAAAACAAAATAAAAAGAAAGAAGTGTCTCATCAAGATGAAACTCCCTCCCTGCAACTCAAAAAGTATGAAATGCTCATTTAAATCAGCAATGCAAACCATCCAAACATGACAAGGACCAAAGAATAGGAGACTGAATAACTATTCATTTTAATAAGTCACACGGAAAGGAATGCCCAAATTGAATGAACATTACTTGCCTTTCCAGCTCCAAATGGGGTAAATTCTTTTTGGTCTAAAGCCTTTCCTAACTAACCAGGCACCTACTCAAGACCAATACCACTCAGTGGCCATCTCTGGGTTGGCCCTCATATTCGCTCACTGCAAAAATATTTTTGTTGTGCTATGGTGCTAGCACTGCCCTTACATGTTAGGGATAAAGGCAGAACATAGACAAAAATCTCTGCCTTTAAAGAGCTCCTATTTTAGTAGGAAGGAAATAAACAAGTAAATTAAAAAATGTAATTTCTGAAAACATGTTCTATGAAGCAGTTCAAGCAGGGGAAGTGGATAAAGAGTAATGAGGTGGATATGGGGAGGTTATTTACAAAAAGATGGTAAGGAGAGCCTCTCTTAGGTGATAATATTTTAGCAGAGACCTGAATGATTATAATGTAAAGAAGTCATGTGGAGAGAGTGTCCAGGAAGAGTAAGCAGACTTTTTTTTTTTTAATTATTATTTATGCCTACAGCACTTGGTCTTCCTAGGTAGTCTCTCATCCAAGTACTAACCAGGCCTGACCCTGCTTAGCTTCCAAGATCAGACATCGGGCATGTTCAGGGTAGCATGGCTGTGGACCATGGACTGTGGTTCCACTGGGGCATGGACCCAGGACTGTCTGTGAGAAAAGTAGACGTGCCAACTGCTACACTATGGAACCATGACCACAGTAAGCAGACTTGAATCCTATTCTAACACTAACAGAACCTCACTGGATTGTTTGGAGCTGCGGATGACATGTTCTCATATGTGTTTTTAAAAGATGGCTCTTACTGTGTTGGAAATTAAGACTGGGGGTGGGAAAGCTTGAGAGGCAAACTGTAAAAGCAGGGAAACCAGTTAGAAGGCTACTGCAAGAGTCCAAGCAAAGGATGCTGGCTTGTATTAGGTTGCTAGAATAGTAAAAGCAAAAATGTGGAGAAGTGGTTGAATTCAAAGTACTTTTGAGAAACAAGCCAATGGGGCTTGTTGATGGATTAGAAATCGGTGGGAGGGACGAAATCAATCGTGACTCTTTTGACCTGAGCAATTGGCAAGAATGCCAATAACTGAGATAGAGAATCCTGGGTAGGAAATGGATCTGGGGGTGAGGGAAGAGGTAAGAAACCAAAATTCTGTTGGATTTGCCTTTTCGATATTCAATGAGATGTTTAAGAGTGGGGCGGATGTACAAGGGTAGAATGGAAAGGAGAAATAGGCACTAGGATACATATTTGAGAATCCTCAGCATACAGGTAATAGGTATAACCATGAGATCAGTAGAGATCAGCTAGACAGAAAGGGTAGATAATGAAGAAAAAGGAAGGGGAATCATGGGGGGAGGGAGGTGCACTAATAACAGTAGATGGAGCCAGCAAAGAATATTGAGAAGAAACAGCCAACAAGGTAGGAGGACCCAAATTCCAAGAGAAGAGGCATCCTAAGAAGGCGGGAAAGTCAAATGCTGTAGAGAAAAATCCCATTAAGAAGAAAACTGGCCAGTGGCTTTTGTAAGATGGAGACCCTTTCAGTTAAGCAGTGAAGGCAAAGGGAGATTGTAATGATGCAAAGGGAGAACAGGAGGTAGGGATGTGGAGCCTACGTGACAGACACTGCTTTCAAGGAGTTTTGCTGTAAAAGGGTGGCTGAGAGAAGACAAAGGAGTCACAGAGAATACAGATCAAAGAAAATATGTTTACTATTTTGTTTTGTTTGCATTAAAAAAGGAGATTACAACATGCTTGTACAGTGTGGGGACTAATTCTACATTGTGGGGAAGTGATGGTAAGGCAAGAAGGGGTGGGGTCCGATGCACCAGTTTGGTGGGGGTGGGGTGTCACCTCAGGAATGGGGACAAGAGAGAAGACAAAATGTACAGTTCTGCATTCAGGCAGCAATGGGAGATTTGGGAATGGCAAGTCCTCAGCTGATTACTTCTAATTTCTCAGTGAAATAAGAAACAAGAAGCCAATGTTCTGAGTATTAGCTCAGAGTGTGTGGGGGGAGGGGTATCATGGATTTGAGGAGAGGCAAGAAAATAAGTGGAAAGTGAATTTGTTGGGGACGAGTGTGGGACTGCCAATCATTGTTTCTCGGAGAGAAAAGTATTTTTTAAGGCACTTGCAACAAGACCACAGTTAAATATGATGCTGAGAATGAAACAGTAATAGGAAATTTTCTTTTTAAGCATGAAATATTTTGAATATTTCAAATGTCCAGAAGGAATATAACCAACACTCATGTATGCTTTACCCAGGTTTAATCAATGTTAACATTTTGTTTCAGATATCTTTGTAAGCAATAAGACATAATAAAACAGAGGCAGGCGCCTTAGCATTCCTCTCCAATTCCATGTCCTTTGTCCTCTCTTTCTTACAGTTCATTATATAGTGATAAGAAGGAGTAGTGTTCCTCTTTACCCAGGCCTACCTACAATGCCGTTCTGACTTTGTTCATTCAAATGCTGTTATTCAAGATTCACCTGTTATCTGTGTTGTCAGGGAGATGACCACGGGAAGAGCAGAAGACAAAGCCTGGACGCTGACACTGTAGTTGGTGCCCGGACGCAGGTCCAAGCACATCTCAGATGCCTGGCTGCTGGTGGTGATATTAAAGATCATTTCCTGGGCAAATTCCTTCTGATACCATCTCAGGCCCCGAATGTGGAACTAAAACACAGAAAAGTGCACTAGGTGACTCTCTGGCTTAAAAGACTCTGAATACCTAGCTCTTTACCTTTCTCATTGTTCTTGACTTTAAATTTCCTTCAAAAAGTAAAATAACAGTGGGCACATATTAGAGTTGCAAAACCATAAATATCATAGTTACAATGTTATCAGTATAATAACATACATTTTAAAATAAAAAATGTACTAAAAGCCAAGGGCCCAACACTGGCAACTTCCTTTTTCTTGTTCTCATACATACAATAGACACACACTTCTTCCTACTTAATTCCTCTAGAAGCAGCTCATCCCCTGTTCTTTCTCTTCCTTGCTGACAACCACATCTAACTTCAAAAGTTCCCTGGGATTCTCCAGGCAATGCATTCAGAGCCTGGTCAGGGTCTCTAGTAGTGGAGAGACACACACATGCAAAAGCCATTGGATTCCTCCATGGATCCTGCCTGAATATCAGCTCTGCACCAGGCTGTGCACACAAAAAAATTCTCTGTCTTCAAATATGCAGCAGAAGTGCCTGTTTTCTTGCTTCTGATGACAACCGTTACTGTAAGTCTTCTATTGATAATGGCAGCGATATAAGCAGATTTTTAGGTTTGTTGATATTTTTTAAACCCCCACACAAGACAAACACCATATATAGAGTAACTTTTGGAAACTTACTAAATACATCTCCTCTATATCAGGTGTCTTCATTCTTCTCCATCTCAAGCAGGTTTCATTAAATATTGAAATGTTATCAATAATCTGTTTTGCTGTATGAAGAGAAGAACGAGAAATCAATCAATACCCTATACGAAAATACGACCTAATTAAAACATTTCCCAAGGATAAGCATTTACATAGGATGATTGCAGTGGTATTTTAATTTAGGACTTAGGGGTAGCAGTCCAAGAAACATCACTTTTACATTTATGTAAACTCAGTCTTGATGAAAGATTTAAGATCACAAGATACTAAATCAAAGGATCCCTTTAAAAAAATTATTTAAATCTATTCATTGCAAACTCCCTTGGTTTACTAAGTTAAAACTGCAACTCACAGTCCTGGCCTTGGGTAACCTCGTTTATACAAATAAGCATCAGTTTGAAATTCTGAGCTGAAAGCAGCATTTCAGCACAGAATTGAGAATTGTTCCTTGAGGAATTGAAAAAGCCTATCTCAAGCAGTCAGGCTTGTCATGATGGGAAGGGGGAGGGGTCCCTCTGGGTTTGTGTTTCCTCTTCTCTTGTGATCAAAGCACTTGCTGGCCTCTGCTTAATTTCATGGTAATCAGTCCAAAAGTTAGTTCAGATCTGGTATGGTGTAATTTCCCTAACCTGGACATATTAAAGCAGACTTGCTAAGAAGTTTCATTGGAACACTATGATGATTAATAAGTTATAAAGACAACTCCTAAAGCACATGCACATACACACAAAAAAGAAGTCTCGTTGGAGCCAAACCTTTATTGTGTAAGCCCCTGGCCTGACAGGTTCCTACACTGGTTGACATGACATGCTCTTTATGGATTGGGCAGCTTGGCTCAGTGAAAACTTGTTCCACAGGTCACATACTATACTCTGAATGTTGTAAGACAGTATAGGTAAGAAAGTATAGATGGTTCAGGATAACGCACCCTCACTACTAGATGTAAATGATAGTTTTAGAGATAAGTAGTAGTGGTCCAAGGAACTTCACACTGACGAAACTCACAAAAATCAAATAACTTCAATACTATTTAAACAGCTCCAGACCATAGAAAAGGTGGAAAGCCTTCCAGCTCATCCAATATGACTACCTAATACGTATGCCCAAAATGTACAAGGATGGCACAACCAATCACTAAATGCACTATGCCAAACACATTTATCAATACAAAAATACGAAATAAAATATTAACAAATAGAAGTCAGCAGTACATTAAAAAAGCAACACACTGTGACGACTATGATTTGTTCTAGGAACACAGAGATGATCATTATTGAGAAAGCTATTAGTAGATTAAAGAGAAAAAAGAGAATGGTTACTTTTATTATAATAATAATTAATACACTAATTACATATTCCTGACTAAAAATCTTAGTAAAAAAAAAAAGGATATAACTTGAGAGAAATTCCTTAATTTAAAAGAGGTTTATTAGAAACCACCATACTCATAAAACATACTCAGTAAAACAATGAAGCAATTTCCAGTAAAGTTAAGAACAATACAAGGATACACAGTCTCATAGCTATTATTTAGCATTAGTCAGAAGATTCTAGGTAATAATGAAAGAGGCAAAAGAAAAAAAAAAAACTAAAAATACCAGGAAGAAAGGGAACAAATAATGCAACTGCCAGTAAATCCGAAAGAATCAACAGAAAGACAAACATGAAATTGCTTAAAAACAGGAAAACAAATACAAACAGGAGTTTGGCAAAGTATACCCAAATACAAGAACATAGAAAAACTAATAATTTTCTTTATACCTGTGAGAACAAGTATGATAGGCTGAATAATGTACCCCTCCCCAAAGATGTCCACATTCTAGTCCCTGAAATCTGTGACTATGTTACCTTATATGGAAGAAGGATTTTACAAATATGATTACATAGGAAGATTATCCAGATGGGCCTGATATAGTAGCAAGGGTCTTTAAAAGAGGGAGATAAGAGAGAGATTTAAGGATGAAAGCAGGGATTAAACTGATGAGCTTTAAAGATGAAGAATGGGACCACGAGCCAAGGAGTGTAGGCAGGAAAAGACAAATGGATTCTCCCCTGGAGCCCCCAAAATAAATACAGACCTGCTGACTCAGTGAAACTGATTCAAACTTCTGACCTCCATAACTATTAGAGAGTAAATTTGTGTTGTTCTAAGCTACGTAATTTGCAGTAATTTGTCATAACAGCAACTGGAAACTAAAATAACAATTAAAAAACAATTAAAAATTAAAAGATCCTTATTCACAAGAAAAGAACTATTTTGATGAGCTTTGGGACAACATGGATGGACCTCGAGATATTCATGCTAAGTGAAATAAGCCAGAAAAATTTGAAAATCACATGATATCACTTATATGTGAGCAACAAATGGACAGGACAAACAAACAGAGATTCATGATCATGGACAACAGACTAGTAGTTACCAGAGGGTAGTGGGGACGGGGGAGGGGGGAGGTAGATGGGGTAAAGGGGGTCAAATATGTGGTGACAGAAAGAAATCTAACTATGGGAGATGAACATACAATATAAACATATATATGCCTTACTGTTAAAGTGTACAGCTAAAACCTATTGGATTTCATTAACCAATGTCACCATATAAATTAATTAATTTAAAAAATAATATAATTGAAGAAAAAAAAAGAGACCATTAACAAACTTCAAATTCCTAGAAATAAATCTAACGAGAAATGTCCAAGATTTACATGAAGACTTTTTAAAACTTTTCTGAAGGACATAAAAAAAAAAAAACAATAAAGAGAGAGATGCCACATCCTTGAATGGAAAGACTAAAAACGGAAAAGATGCCAATTCTTCAGTTAATCAATGAATGGAATGTACTTTCAATGACAATTCCAATGGACCCTCTTGGAACATGATAATATTCATTTGATGAATATTGAGAAAGCTCTTACCATGTGCCAAGCATGCTTTAGGGGCTAAAAATAAAGTGGTGAGCAAACAAGTCCCCACACCTAATGGAATTCATTCTAGTGAGAAAGACAGAAAAGGAACAAAAATAAATAAATAAAAATATAATCTTGTACACTGGTAAGGACTATGAAGAAAAGCATCATACGAGGACAGTAAGGATGGCCAAGGAAGGCCCTCTGTGGAGGCGATATGTGAGCTGAGACCTGAAGGACCTGAGTCAGTAAGCCACCAAGAGTGGAAGAGGGGTCAGAGAGAGGGCTCCAAGGTCAAAGTCCCAGATGCAGGAATCAGCTTGGCACACTCAATCAAGAGACAGCAATTACTGCTAAATTCCTTTGGGAAAATAAATGAGAATAGCAAGGGAAAAAATTGAAACAAAATTATTGAAAGAGGACATAATCAGGTACCGATGCCTATCATAAAGCTATAACAGTGTTCCACAACCTTTTTTTCATTATAGCCCCACAAGGAGTCTTTTTAAACAGCATGTCTGTGGTATTAAAATTTTATAGAGGGTGAGAGATTAGAGGGAAAAATATTTTAATTGTGTTTTTTATGTACTATGTGTTTATGCTTCATATATAAAAAGAATAATGGTTTTTGGCCCTTGGGAATGAATTTTTGCCCTTTTGTGGGTGATATTGCCCCCACTTAGGATGCTAGAGTAATTAAAGTTTGTTACTAGCAAAGGAATAAACAAATAGATCAATGGAACAGAGTAGAACTCAGAAACAACTCCATCTATGCGTGGGAATTTATATAACAGTGGGAAATAAATTGAGTTGGGAAACAGTTATCCATAGAGATAAACTCATATTACATTCCCACCTTGACCAAACAGGCAAAAATGATTACAACTACATTATATTTTTTAATTAAAAAACACACTAGAAAAGAAGACAGAAAATTAGTCCTATAATCTTGGCTAGGAAAGAAATTATAAGAGAACTAGAAAATATTTTCTAATTTGACTAAATGAAATCTTTCTTTACGGCAAAAGATACAACAATTCAAGTGTAAAAGACAAACAACAAATTGAAAAAATTGTAACATATTTGAAAAAGTTGATGGCCCTGATATCTTAAGAGTACTTATCATGAAGAAAAACACCACCACCAATGTACAAAAAAGATCAATAAATAGAAAAAGTCATTCATAGGAGAACTGTAATAGGTCATTATATAATCAAAGAGGTACAAAATAAATAATAAAATAAAATGAAATAAAATAAAATATACTTTTCACTTACTAGACTCTCAAACATTAAAAAATCATAATATCCAATGTTAGTGAAGGTATTGAGAAACAGATGTGTGTGTAAATTGATACAGGCATGTTTCACTTTATTATACTTCCCTTTATTGCACACTGTAGATATTGCATTTTTTTTTTTTTTTTTTTTTTTTTTTTTTTTTTTTTTTTTTTTTTTACAAATGAAGGTAAGACCCTCTGTCAGCAAAAAGATTATGACTTGCTGAAGGCACAGATGATGGTGAGCATTTTTTAGCATATCATTAAGGTATGTACTTTGTTTTGTAGATATAATGCTATTACACACTTAGACTACAGTACAGTATAAACATAACTTTTAGATGCATAGGTAACCCAAAGAATTTGTGTGACAATTTACTGCAATATTAGCTTTATTGTGGTGGTCTGGAACAAACCCATGATATCTCTGAGGTATGCCTGCACAATATGAGGTCCTTTATTTTAGCCATTCCATTCTTAAGACTCAATTCTACAGAAATATCCTTCCCAAGTATGCAAAGATATAAGGTACTTCATCAAACCTAAGATGCCATTCTTGTAAGACATACCATTATTTTGTCTAATTAAGAAAGAAAAAAATCCTGCCAAGTAAACTGTGTCATGATTATTTTCTTATCTCTTTTATACTGGTTGAAAGAGTTTTTTCAGAACTATGGAGACATTAATATTTTATCATATATTATAAAACAAAAATATAAGCAAAACTGATTGACACACTCCTAAAATGTCTTCATATTCAGTATATAACAGTTCTCAATCACTTTTTAATGAAGAGTTATTAATATCTGTATTGGCTCTCTAGAGTTTTGGTGGGCAGTATTTCTTAAAAATGTGCTCTATTTCCTCCAGAATTTTTTTGCAAGCCACTGACAAGAAAAGGGTTCCAATAGAGGACAGCTGGTCCTGAGTCACTTCCTCCCCTGCTCTCTGATCCTTTGCCCTGTCTCTCATACAAATCTTCTTTCTCTGGATCATTTTTAGTGGTCACTCTGCCTTCTTAGTCCCTCCTTTCCCCTATCCAGAAGGCCAAACTAACCTAAAATCTTTAAGTTGAAAATCCAGACCTGCAAGAATGCCAGAAAATTTGGCTCCTCTTTCACCAAATTGTTTGAAACTTGGTTTCTGCTTCATTAATGTGGGTGAGCAATGCTGTGCAAAACCAATAATTACTTCCTCTGTGCTCTCACAGTACTTTGAACATGCCTCAATTACATTAACTGAGAGCCCCTGGAGGGGAGAGACTATGTCTCACTTATCCTTGGACTCCTAGTGTCCAGCACAGTGGCAGGCACAGCATTCCTGGTCATTTAAATGTAAACAGTCAGCAATAAGGGGAAAGGTAGGCACCTGATACCATATTAACCCAATGAAATAAAGGTGTTCTGAATAAGATATAGTCTCTGCCCTTAATATGTATTTCATCTAGAAGAGGATTTACACCCTGTTTCAGGATATCAAAAACACAAGAGAGCATATGATAAATGCCATATGGTAAATTTAAGTAATAGCTAACATTTAAGTAATAGCTAACAGTCAGGTGTTGTGCTAGTTTTCATAACCCATTTAGTCTCACAACAAACTCATGATGCAGATATTGTTATTCCCAGTTTTACAGTTAAGGCAACTCACTACACAGATGTTAAGTGACTTGCCTAAAGGCACAAAGACAGTATGCAACAGATGAGAGATTTGAATTTAGATACCAGGACTCCACAATAACTTTGCCAAACTCTTACCTATACTTTCTCCTGAAATAGAGTGTGAAAATTCAGAAAGAAGAAAATACTTTCAGCTGGGGAAATAGTGAAAGAAGGAACAAAGAAGAAACTGAAGAAAAGGGAGGGAATTCCAGGTGAAAGAAATAGCATGAGCAAAGATAGAAAGGTGAAAAAGTTAGCACTTAAGAATTTATTATAGATAAGAGTTCCAATTTGTTCAATTTGAACAATGGTGGCCTCTTAAATCTAAATCTCTCCACATAATCTCCAAAGTAGTCTTAAGCTTCACAAGATGAGCACATAAAACAATATAAAATCAATATTGTCATCACAACTGGAAGACAGAGAACACTACTCACTTTAAATTACTTTTTAGTAGAAATAATAAATACCAAATTCCAGCAAATTTCTCTCAATCTCCCACAACTCCCTGTAGCAAGTGAGAAGGTTCTAGAAGAGCTGAGTGAAACAAAGGGCCCTTAGGTAAGCTAGATTCACTCCCAGAAAGAGAAATTCCACCTTATGTGTGAAAGTACTGAAAAGAGACCAAGTATATCAGAGTACTGGCGATGAGCAAAGGATGAAAAGCCTGTGAGACTTCAGGTAGTGGTATGAGAAAGTCACTGCTTCTGGGAAAGAAGAAGAATTAAAAGGAAGAAACTGGTGTCCTTGGGAGACTAAGTGGTAACGGGGAAAAGAAGCAAGAGGGAAATGCTAGAACCTGCAAGGCAAAAGAGAACCCCAAAACAGGAGAATACACAATTCATCCCTACCCTCACCAAAAAAAAAAGAAAAAAAAAAGTACATATTCTTTAAAGAACTGCAATTCAATGACAGAAGAGGGCACTCTTAATTTAGAAATTTCATTAACCCTCCTAAACTACTAATTCTGTCTATGGAATTAATAGACATTTTAATAAAAGGACAGTTATAATCAAAACATTTCAATTGGAAAAAACACATTTTTTAGGAAACCCACAAACTAGAAAAAAATGTAACCCAATAAACTGAAATAAATATCCTCAAATAAGCACTGGGGGTATGAAAAAAACACCTTGAGTCGGAAATTCAAACACTAAGAACAGGAATGTTGGAAAAATGCAGAATGAGAGAGTCCCCAGATCTCTCCCCCTTGAAACAACAATAAGCTGAACATCTAAAACTCAACAAAAAACACTCATACTGCACACAAGCACGTCTGAGTGTAGGATCTGTGCATGGGAGCTACCAAAGGTCATAACCCCGGGTGTCAGATGGTGAACAGGGACAAATAAGGAAGCTGCCTCTCACAGCCTCTGGAGCTCCCTGCAGGAGGAGGGAGTGGGGAGAAGGAGAGGCGAGTATATGGGACGGGTTCTCTGAACATTCCTGCCTGGGATAGCTACGAGCTCCCTTTGGCCAGCTGGCTGCAGGCCCCAATCATCAGGGCAAAAAGCAGAGAAACGGGATGGGATCGCAGAGGAACAACAGCTGATTTTTACTGGCCTTGGTTGCAAAACAGAGGCTGAGCTGCAGCCCCCACCCCCTAACCCAGAGGGCCCCTCCCCCATACCTCCAAGACCATCACTGCGGAGCCCCAGGGGAATCTAAACAAATGCTGCAGAATCTGTCGCTGACACTGACAGAAACTGAAACTGAGGGTAGCAAGCATGAATAAATATCAAATATACAAAAAAAATTTTAAAACCATTATTAAGACTTTATATAAAGCAGGGATCCAAAAGGCTTAGATGCCTCCTACTGGAAACCAAAAGAAAAGCGCCTTCTTCGCAACAGGCTAAAGAGAGACCTTTCTTTATATAATAAATCTTCTTTCTGGAAAAACAGCAGAATTCACTTCCATTAATGCCCAGGCAAAGAAATGGTGCATTAAACACCATGAACAACCAAGGTGACAAGGTATCTCAGTAAGAAAGATAAAAATCTCCAGAAAATAAGCTTACAGACATAGAAATATGTGACTTAAATGACAGAGAATTCAGGATGGTACTTCTGAAAAAGCTCAGTGAGATTCAAAACAACTCAAATCAACAATTTCAGGAATTGGAAAAACAACTAGATGAGTAGAGCAAGGAGATTGAAACTCTCAAAAAGAACCAAATAGAACTTCTGGAAATGAAGAACACACTGCAAGAGTTGAAAAATGAAATAGTAAACTTGGGAAATAGAGGAAAGGTTCAGTGATATTGAAGACAGAAATCTAGAAATAAATCAGAAGGAATAAGAGAGAAATCGATGAATGAAAAATAATGAAAGAGGAATTCAAGACCTAGCTGATACCATCAGGAGAGGAAACATAAGAATAATGGTCATTATTGAAGGCAAAGAAAAGGAACAGGGATTAGAAAGTATTTTCAGACAAATAGTTGATGAGAATTTCACAAATCTAAGGAATGAGCTGGAGCTTGGAATTTAAAAAGTCAACAGAACATCCAAATATCTCAACCCAAAAAGGCCTTCACCAAGACACATTGTATTAAAATTATCAAAAATCAACTACAAAGACAGAATTCTCAAAGCAGTCAGGGAGAAAAAAAATGGTAATTTATAAAGATAAACCCATTAGATTATCCTTGGACTTCTCAATGCAAACCTTACAAGCCAGAAAAAAATGAAATCAAATATTTAAACTATTAAGTGAAAGTAACTACCAGCCTAGAATAATGTATTTAGCTAAGCTCTGCAAACTCTTCCAAAAAATTGAAAAGGAGGCAATTATTTCCCAACTCATTTTATGAGGCCAGTATCACTCTGATACTAAAATCTGGAAAAGATAACACAAAAAAAGAAAACTACAGACCAATATCTCTCATGAACACAGATGCAAAAATCCTAAATACAGTAAAGTCTCTGGATCAATGTTCAAAAATCCATAGTGTTCTTATACTCTAATAATGAAGCATCAGAAAAGAAGTGGAAAAAATAATTCCTTTTGCAATTGCAACAAAAAGAATAAAATACCTAGGAATAAATTTAATGAAACAAGTGAAAGACCTATATAATGACCCTATTAAAAGAAATTGAAAAGATACAAAGAAATAGAAAGATATTCTGTGTTCATGGAAGAATCAACGTAGTTAAAATGACCATGTTACCTAAAGCATTATACAGATTTAATGCAATCTCCATCAAAATCTCATTGGCATTTTTTGAAGACATAGAACAAAAAATCATCAGATTTGTATGGAAGCACAAAAGATCCCGAATTGCCAAAGCCATCCTGAGAAAAAAGAATGAAGCTGGAGGCATCACTCTGCCTGACTTCAAATTATACTACAAAGCAACAGTATTCAAAACAGAACGGTACTGGCAGCAAAACAGACACAATGACTAGTGGAACAGAATGTAGAGTTCAGAAGTAAACCCATATTTATATGGGAAATAATTTTTGACAAAAAAGCCAAAAACATGCAGTGGAGAAAAGAAAGCCTCTTCAATAAATGGTGCTGGGAAAACTGGAAAGCCACCTGCAAAAGAATGAAACTAAACTGTTGTCTATCACCACACACCAAAATTAACTCAAAATGGATTAAGGACCTAAATATAAGAACTGAAACAATAAAATGCATAGAAGAAAACATAGGAACTAAACTCAAGGACCTTCGACTTAAAGAGGATTTTATGAATTTGACCTCAAAATCAAGGGAAGTAAAAGCTAAAATAAATAAATGGAACTACATCAAACTAAAAAGCTCTACTTAGGAAAAGAAATTGTCAACCATTTGAATGGGAAAATATATTTGCAAGCAACACCTCCAATAAGGGCCTAATATCCAAAATATACAAAGAATTCATATGATTCAATAACAACAAAAAAACAAATGATCCAATCAAAAAATAGGCAGAGAACCTGAATAGACTCTTTTCCCTAGAGGACATACAACTGGCCGACAAATATATGAAAAGATGCTCAACATCGCTAGCTATTAGGAAAATGCAAATCAAAACGACAATGAGGTACCATCTCACACCTATTAGAATAGTTATAATCAACAGGACAAGTAATAACAAATGTTGGAGAGGATGCAGAGAAAAAGGAACACTTATACACTGCTGGTAGGACTGCAAATTGGTATAGTCACTATGGAAAACAGCATGGAAGTTCCTCAAAAAACTAAGAATTGATCTACCATATGATTCAGCAATTCTTCTACTGGGTATTTACCCCAAAGCCTTGAAAACTCATATCCAAAAAGATATTTGCACATCGATGTTCATAGCAGCACAGTGTCCAGGACATGGAAGCAACCGAAGTGGTCTATGGTAGATGATTGGCCAAGGAAGCTGTGGTACATATATACAATGGAATCTTAGTCATAAGAAGAGATGAAATATCGCCATTTGCGACAACATGGATGAACCTCAAGATAATCATGCTAAGCAAAATAAGTCATCACTTATATGTGATTAGCAGGACAAACAAACAGAGACTTATGGACATGGACTATAGGCTAGTGGTTATCAGAGGACTATAGACTAGTGGTTACTTTACGTAAATGGGGTAAAGGAGGTCAAATATAGGGTTTACGGGGAGGGTGAAGTGGGTAAAGGGGATCAAATATATGGTAGCTGAAGGAAACTGGACTTTGGGTGGTAAACACACAATAGAATATACAGATGTCAAATGATAATGTACACATGAAAATTATATAATTGTATTAACCAATGTTACCCCAATAAACTTAATTAAAATCTTTTTTAAAATTTTAATTTAAATTTAAAAATAAAAAAAAAACTAAGAACAAAAATGGACAAAAAGCAAGGAAGAAAAGAATAAAGGTGACTGAATTTAGGAAAGAAACAAAAGGAAAAGACAAATCCATATCAGAAATAAAGTCAGAATATCATGGTGCCCAAAGAAGGATAGGTTAGAATGAAAATTTAATAAGGAGATTAAAAAATACAGGAAAAAACTAAAAAAGAATTAATATGAGATTAGGTAAAGGAGAATAAAAAATAAAGTGGTCAAAACAGAATATAGGCAAAGATCTAATATATGTATAATTGAAGTCTCTAAAGAAGAAAAACATTGAAACACAATTAACATTTACTTTACAAAAAATAAAAATATAAATACTTGAGAAAGCTCACCCAGAACAATCAACCCTGAGACTTATCCAAGTAAAACTACTAGACTTTAAAGATAAAGAAAAATTGTCATCATCTCCACCCAAAGAACTAAACAGATAAGATCCAAAGGCAAAAGAATGAGGATGCATCAGACTTCTCAAAAGCTAAATAAAAAGCAAGGCAACAAAAAACCTGAATGTTAATGAAACTCAAATTAAGAAAGCATGAAGACTTTTATATCCAGCCAAGCGATCTTTCAAGTACCAAGGCAACAGAGAAGTTTTAAACATGAAAGAACTCAGGGAACACTGTACTCTCGAGGAATCTACTAGATGATAAGCTTTATCCAAGAGGTAACTAGGGAAACTTCAACAAAAACACTGATAGTGACCAGCTAACTCATTAAACTGTAGACCTAAGACAAAAATAAAGGGTGGGCTATGGTGAGAGAATAAAATGTAAATGCTATATGTTCTAATAAAATAAAAATATGGCACATGAAAAATTGGAAAGAGAAGGCATAGAGAAAAAAGAAAACAGAATAGAGAACTTTGAATGTCATATAGTCAATAAATGGAAGATAAAGGTAGGCCATTAAAAAACTGACAAACCAGATGGTGAAAAGTTATATAAGAAAACAGGAGGTAGATTACTTTAAAAAGCAGTAAAGGCAACCATTAGAAAAAACTACATATAAACTTTCTTAAAAATAAATAAATATATGTAAATATATATTTAAAACAGCAAAAAAAAAATCACATCACACAGAGAAAGAAATACAGAAAATACAACATAAAATAATAGGACAGATTTGAGTCCAAACATATCCATCTTATCAATAACTATAAGTGGATTTAACTTTCCTATTAAAATATGAAAAATTTTAAATTTGTCTCATAATGCAAGATCCAACTATATCTAGGAGATCTAAAATAGAGTGATTCATAACGGCTGAAGATAAAGTGATGGACATTAGTAAAGACAAATGAAACATTTGTAGGGGTTGCATCCTGTTATTGGTAGAACTAAAGTCAAAAAGTGTTAAATATGCAAAAAGCCACCATTCACAATGAAGATACAATAAAATGCAACTACCATTATAAAGGAAAAAGAAAAGCTTAAGAAAGGATATAATAAATATGAAAGCATAAATTAATGATGCAGAACAGGGTTTAGCAAATTTTTTTCTATAGAAGGTCAGACAGTAAATACTTTAGGCTTTCTAGGTCAGCCTGTCACAACTACTCAACTCTAACTCTGTAGCACAAAAGCAGCCACAGATACTATGTAAATGTAGAGGAGGAAAAAAATAGTAGATCTAATTAATTAAACAAAATCTTGGCTCTTTGAAAATACTAATAAAATAGACAACTGCTAGCTAACTTAATCTAGAAAACAAGAAGAAAATACAAATAAAGGGAGAAATAATCATTGAAACAAAAGAAAATTCAAAAAGTTAAATGAAAGTACTTTGCCCATAATTTCAAAAACAGATGAAATGGGTAATTCCTAATACACTTTACCTAAATTGACCCCAATGGACATAAAAAACTTAAACAGACCAATATCCATAGAGAAAAAAAGAGAAAGTTATCAATGAACTGCCACAGAATATCCCTATGCTCAGACGTTTCACAGGAGAATTCTACCAAACTGTGAGAGACCAGATAATCTGCTACATAAATTATAAAATAAAGGAAACCTTCCAAATAACAAATGGCATAATAATGCAGCAAACCTTGTAAATTCTTTTTCTGAAGCAAGAAAAATACTAATGCCTAAACCCGATAAAGACGGTACAAAGAAAGAGAGGAAACCATAAATCAATATAATTATGAACATTGGTGTAAAAATACTAAAGAATATATCAAAGAACAGAGTCTAATAACATAATAATACAGCATGACCAAGTGGGATTTATTTCAGGAAGAGAAGGAAAAAGGCAGAGAGGGAACAAGAGAAAGAGAACAAAAGAGAAATTTGAAATTATATCAAATTAAAAAGTTACAAGGAAATAGAAAAAAAACTTATAGTTAGCTTTCCCTTGCATCATAATAATAGTTTAGACTAAGAAGGAAGTGATATTTTATCTGATTTCAGCCTAGGAGACAGCAGTCTTGGAGCCTCTTTTTCTGTACACATGATCTGAATAGTAGTCCTGAAAATAATGAGAGGAACCTGTTGGCCACACGCCATTTATCACCCATTTAGTGAAGGGCTCCAATTCTAAATCTTATTCATCTTATTTACCCCAGGGGTATGGTCTTACCTAGCTGAATCTCCAATGTCATTATATTATTTAAAATAAAATGAGTTACTCTCCCCATTTTTGGCATATTTTACAAATAATTGGATATTCCATGTAAAATATATGCCAATTTCTGGCCTGACCAACTGCAAGTATGGGTTTTTTTTTCAGGCTAATGGTTTTATAAGAGAAACAGGCTGACTTCAGACATAATTCTTCCACCACAGAATTCTGTTATAATATTTATCATTTTGTGGGAAAATAGCAGAATGAATTTTAAGTTCTTATGATCCTTATTATCTTTTGTTTGGACTCTATTCTGTGACCAGGAATCAGTTTATGGGGAAGTTTTATAAGGTTGTCATAGATTTCATATGATACATGCTGTTAGAAAACCTGCAAAATAAACCACCTTAACAGTTACGGGGCACAGAGGGGAGAATGTTCTGTCTCCCCTTCTTTTGATATTTTTTAACTTACCAACACTATTTTAGATGTAACTAAATGAATGTAATCCTTTGCCAAAGAGGACAGAAAAACAAACATTCTCTTATTCATAAATGATATGGTTTTAAAACCCCCAAATAGAAACAGTCTAAATAGACAGTTGGCTTTGCAAAGTAAATATTGTCAGGGGGAAAAAAAAGGCTACAAATCAACGATTTTGAAAGCAAGTTACTATGTAATATGTTAAGAGAACAAAAATTTAAGTGTAAGAACAAAAACCAAACATAGGGGAGGACAGTAGTAAAATTTAGCAAACTGAATTGGCCCTACCTGGGAATAAAGAAGGAACAGAAACAACCAGAATGGACATTTACTAGCTGAAAACTCAGCGGAGCCTGCTCCAACAGTAGGATAACTCAATGGGAACTGGAAGCCTGGAGCCTTATCTCTCCAATGCAGAAAAGGAACTGGAGGCAGGAAGGAATGCTTCAGACAGTCCCCATCAAAGCAGCATGGTTCAAGTCTTAGAAATTCAGTTCTAAAGAAAGGTGGGATTTGGGTGAAAAGACCCAAGGCACTTCCTGGACCTCATTAGACCAGTGAAAGCACAAGGTCCAGAAACGCAACAGCAACTCAATGATCAGCTGAGGGTAATTCTCCACGGGAGACAAATATGAAACCTCCTAACTAGAAAGCAAGACTCATAGGCAAGGCATTCAATAATAGGAGCCAAAGGAGCTCAGAGATAAAATAATTTCTGGGATCTTTCTAGGAACAGAGAAACTCGGAGAAAAGAGCAGAAGATTAGGACAATGAGAGGGCATGCAAGACAATGCATTTCACTTGAAGAGTTTCCTACTGTTCCTACTACTATATTGTGGGTTATCCAGCTCACAAAGAAAAGAGGCTCATTCGTGAAAGAGATCTTCAGCAGTAGTAGAGGACTGGTAGAAAAAGGGCTCAAAGGAGAAAGGAAAATGAAAAGATTCTAAATACTTGGGATGGGCACCAAGAAAGACCTGGAGCCACCACTACAAAGTTCTAACATTTTCAAGCAAAGAGAATTTCTCTTCCTCCAAAATGTATGGGAAGCCAAGTGTCAGACTGAATCCAAGTAACCTCATTAGAAGAGGTTATTTTCCAAATTAGGTTTAAATTCAAAGGTGGTGGGCTCCAGACTGCCTTGTAACCTATAGAGGCTGATATATCACATGCTAGATTCTACTTACTACTGCTAATTTGGGGTCCACAGTCTAAAGAAGGTAACAGTGGATTTACTTTCTGAACCTGATACCACGACCGCTGATTATACTCGAGCTAGAGTTTAGACCTCATCTCCTACCACTCTCTCCAACTCACTCTGCTCCAGCCATACTGGCCTTGTCGATGTTCCTAAAACATGCCAAGGACATGACTGTCTCAAGACCTTGTTGCCTGGTGGTCCCCCTTTGCGTGGCTTACTCTCTTACTTCCTTCAGATCTATGCTTAAATGTCACTTTATAATAAAGGCATTTCCTGACCATCAGTCGTCATTCCCTTTGCCTTGCTTTGTTCACCTTAACACTAAGCCCCATCTAACATATGATATATTTCCTTGATTGTTTCTCTCTCTTCTTCCCTAGCCCCGGCTCCAACTCCATGACAGCAAGGACTGTTTTATCGCTGCTACATCATCAGCACCTGCCTAACACATAGTAGGCAGTAGGCAAGAAATAAAGACTTACTAAACGAACACATTTATATATCTATGGCATTTGACAAGAGCAAGGTAGGCCTGGACTGACGAGGCGCTAGGTTCTGGAAATATAATTTTTTCTCTTTTTAATAACTAAATATTTAGTAAGAAGCAATAGATGAACTGATTAAGAATGAGGGGCCCAAAGCCAGACTGCCAGAGTTCAATTTCCACTTGCACATTTCACTAAGTGTGTGACATTGGAAAAGGTGACAAACTTCTCTGTGCCTCATGATGCTTACCTGGAAAACGAGAATAGCAATGCCTTCCTCAGTTTGGTAGATTTGAGCTGATTCAAAGAGAGCACTTTGAACAGTGCCCAGCATATACTTAGTGCTCAATAAACATACGCATTACCGTCATCATCATTATTATATAGTAGGAACTGTTCTGAACCTTTCACTTGTATTACATCATGTAATGATCACTCAGAAGGTAACTGAGGCCCAGGAGTGAAAACAACATAACTAATCCTTTGGCTGTTTTAAAAAATTGAGGTGGGACATAAAATTAACCACTTTAGAATGTACAGTTCAGTGACATTTACTACAATGACAATGTCGAGTAACCATGATGTAACATTTCTTTTCTAAGGGCACTGGTGAATATGGAGAGAGGCCTCAGGAAAGCAGGAGCAGGGCCCATCCCATTCTACAGCTTTCCTTCAAAAGGGGCGGCCTCTCTACCTGGCAGCCCATAAATTTGTTTGTTAAACCCAATTGATTTAAAAAAAAATTGTAGAGACCTCTGTGTCCCTTCCCACGAGGGACAGATATGGAGTTGACAGAGCTGGCCTCTACATGGCTTCCTCACAAGGCCTCATGGCCTCTCTAAGGAACCTGACCTTCATTAGGCCCTTGTTCTCTAGGTTGGGTTACTGTGCTCGCACACGGTCCAGCCAGGAGGCCTCCTCGTCCTGCGGTGCTAACACAGTGCAGCTCACATTTCTGATCCCTGGGAAGTTTGTTCTAGTTGTCCATAATGACATATTTCACTTATCCTGAGATACAAAACAGAAAGACATGCCCACCTACCTGCTAAATATTTAGTAACATTTACCAAATATTACTAAGCCTACCTGCTGGTGCAGTTGTTATTCTTATTTGCACTGAGCGCTGCTCAGGAGATCCCAGTTGGGTGATGTTCACTGTGTATTCAGTTGTCGGGTACAGATCTAGACACACTACGGAAGCTTGTTCCCGCGTTGTGAAGTTAAATGATGTTGCATGATAAAAATCATTCAGATACCACCTTCGACCCAAAACTTTAAACTGTCATGAGATTAAAAGAAAGTGTTGCATTAAATTTTCTGTTGCCTTGCAGATATCTAGACTATAAGCAAAATAATGATAGAGCAAAAAGCTTCCTTCTATTTATCTTTACTCACTTAGAATTACTTTTACTACAATAGCAGGTTAAACTGGAGAAAGGCTTTATGAAGTTACCCTACCTATTCTATTCGACTTCCCCCTGAAATAGTTACAGGACTAAGCTTAAAACGCATAACTTCATCTCAGATAAACAAAATGTCAGGCTAGTCTTTGATGCCCACCCAGTGAAGGAGATTGCACCGGAGCTACTGGGAAAAATCTTTTTCATTTATTCTCATTCCTAAGGAATCCATAGATAAGCCTCATGGAACAGAGTTTTTAAACTTTATGAGAACTACTCCAAATTATGCATTCAAAGCAACTGTACAATGGTACTTCACTTGTTCCTTTCTAGCTGAGCTCTCATGGAATCCTCGCACATGCTATTAACCCAATCATACTCCATCTACTGCCAACTTGGGTTGCAGGTATAACGTAGGGAGCTATAAGGGAAAATATATGCAATGGTCTCAGAAGTAATATGATCAGCCCTTGATCGATCCATGTTCTTTAGCTGGACGTTCATGTGTTTGGTGTTTCCTCTGCTGATCGTGTCACTGGCTTTCCCATCCCCAATCATTCCTCATCACTGTCATTCTTCCACTCATCCAAGACCCTGACACAGGGCTCACGGGGAGATTCCTCTCTCTCTCAATTCCTAGCATTCTCTTGAGTAACATAAAGGTCTTTATGCATCAGCCATCAACACCTGGCCTCAGAGTTTCTTGAGTTCAATGCTATGAAATTTTTCCTCTCCATGTTTGCAATTCACATCCACAGCCACATCCCAGGCTGTGTCATCATCAGAACTCCTCCACCAAGATCTTCTAGTCCCCAGGAAGAATCATGGTATCACATAGTTTAAATTTTTTTTTTTTCACCTCTTAGTGAGACATAATGTGTTCATGTATGTTTTAGCAATGTATATATCCTCCTTTGCAAATTACATTTGAATGTTCACTTCTTTCTGGATTTAAGAGTGTTCCACATGTTATTTAAATTATTCTTTGTCTAACATATTAATAGTAGTAATGTTTTTTCAATTTAACTTTTTAATAATTTTAGAGTAGGAGTGAAAAATTATTTATTTTCTTAACCAAGTAGTTAACCAACTGTCTTAGAACCACTTATTACTGTACTTATTTGAAAATCAGTTTTCTTATATTAATTTATTTGGGTACTTGACTATATTTCTAGGCCCAGTATTCTTTCTAATATGAAAATCTGAATATATTCACTCACCTGCTTAAAGTCTTTCAGTGCCTCCACACAGACCTCAAAATAAGATCAAAACACAAAAGCAAAGGATACAGGGCTTTTCATGATCTGGCCACTGCTTATATTTTTGCCTCTTCCTATTTCCCCTTACTTTTTATACTCAAGAGAGCCACGTTCTCTATTACCCAGTTTATTATCCTACTTGCCTACTGTGTCTTTCTTCACCCTCACCCCATCTCCTTTATGTGGTTACTTCCTATTCATTCTCTATGACTCAGCACTGTTTTTATTTCTTGTTAAAAAAAAAAAATTGTGCCAGGACACACACACACGCACATATCCTATTCTATTTATTAACTTTATTATCAAAGCACTCATTATCTCATATTGTAGTCGTCTATTTACTTGTAATTAATGTTAGTTTGAATCAGAACTTCCAAATCCTAATACATGATATACTTTTGGTAAATGATTAATTAATTAATTTTAGTTTAATACTTACTTAGTCTGCTCTCTGCCAAATGATTTGCTAGACTCTGAAAATATGACACAAAAATAACAAAGCTAAGTTCCTGCCTAAATACTTATAATTTTTCTTGAGATTTATGATGTTCAAAAATTCAAGTTAAATGAACACCAACAGCCATGCAATTAGTTTCTTAAAATTCTACATCCAAGTGTGAAATAATAAGAAAATAAACTGCAATTATTAAATGCACTAAAATAAAATATAATACATATCATATTATATGAAATACCAGACAGGAAAATTATAGCAAGCCACCAAATATAATGTCTTTCATCAATTTAGTCTTTCACTTGCATCCATCTCACTTTTCACATCTATCTCTAGAAACAAAAATCGAACTGTTTAGACGTTTATTTCATTAGTATTTTTAAGTACTTTGAACCCTTTGGGGAGCACCTAAATTTTTAAGTGACACATTTCTTTAACAGATAATATAAGAGATCTTCTCACTTGGTATATTTGTTCTGATCCAACTTTCCTAGAATGCCTGTTCAATTTCAAACAAGTTTCATTAAATATTGAGATATTGAAAATTCCATCATCTTCTAAGAGATCATCTTCTAAAAAATAAGAGAGAACACAGAAAGGTTGTATCATCTTAGGAAAACATTATCATGGCTAATTACAGTTGAAACTTTGACATCTGAAGAGGGTCGATGGGGTATTTAAGAGCAAGAGTATTACACTGGGCTTCAGGTCCCATCTCTACGACTTCTTAATTACATGACCTTGGCTAAGTCACTTAACCCCTCTGAACCTCAGTTTTCCTTTTTGTGAAATCAAGTAATCCAGTTTGCTTTTCTTACATCATAAGCTGTTGAAAGAATCCAATGAAGTAATACATATTTTAAAATTGCTGTAAACTAATAAAACTGGGATTTTTTTTTTTTTAGAAAGTTAATCCTATCTCTTGGATAGTTTATAAGTAAAATGCCATTAAGGTAAACATTTCAATAGCTAGGAAATCTGAGAATAAGGAAAAAGGCGAATAAAGGCAAAGGCCACGGAATAGAACTCTTGGAGCGAGGGTTTCCTACTTAGGAGATGACCAGAAAGTAGATGATCAGGAAAGAGGTTTGTTCTCACATAAGGCAGTATTTTAAGAGCTAGGCAGATGAGTACTAAAGCAGTAAAACAGTCAGAAACAGACTTATTTCAACCACTGTACAGAAAAAAGTAATTTCATGCCTCCTGTAGTCTAATTCATTCCTTCAATGTTCTATTTTCTTAATGTAATCAAAAAGAAGAGGTTTATTAGTAATGAATAAAGACAGCCCAGGAGTACCATAACTAATTTTCAAGGAAAAGCAAATTTCCTAACAAACAAGCCTGCATGCTTTCTACAAATGAGAAAAAAGTTTAAATGCCTATCAGAGAAAAGTTTCTACATAACTACCTTTTATGTATATTTCTCCCATGGGAATCTCAGCTACCTAAGAAGTAATAATGATTACAAATTATTTTATTCAAAATCAGAGGTGTTCACAAAATATTAAATATAACTGACATATGCAGCACAAGGCAATTAACTTGAAGAAAATATTCTTGGTTATAATAGGAAATGTAAAAATATGGTTATGAGAGTGAATTTGAAGACCTATCACATGTGCTCTCCTTTATCTTCACAACTTTTATTTTAAAGATTTTATAAGTACATCAGAAACAAAAATTGCCATATGTATGCAAATGATTTTGAGACACACCAAATATATGTATTAAAAAATACCACACACAGTATCTGTCTGTACACAAACAGAATATAAAGCAGAACTATTGTCTGCGTAGCTCCCATCTCAATATAATTTCCCCACTAGTAGCCATTATAGTTGGAATTCAAGGGAAGATGGCAATGTGAACAAAGGCATCTGGCTCCCACTTCCTACTCCCAAACCAGAAAGAGGTGACTAAGAATAGTAAAAATGGGTCAAAATTTGCATTGGGGTTGATTGCCATACACAAGGCAGAAACATGAAGACATTTCTGCTTGGCATAGTGTGGAAGAGAGTAGATGAAAGAAAGACATTGAGAGCTACTATGCAACATGCCTTCCAAACAAAAGAAGCATAGTCTCAAAGTCTCAAAGGATGGAACGGGAGAAGAACTGGGGTCCACAGAGGCGGGGGACTAGAAGCAAAAACAGACTACAGGACAAATAAGTGATGAATACCCCTACTGCAGCCATTTATCCCACTGGTTCCTGATCCTAACTGCACATCAGAATCACCCAGACACAGAAGATCTGAAGTAAAGCTTGGACATCTGTATTCCTTTCTTTAGTTCACCAGGCAATCTGATAGGCAGCCAGTGTAAAAAGTATATGTGCTGCTGCTGCTGTTGCTGCTGCTGTTGCTTCTGCTACTAATAATTTATAATAATACTCCCTCTTTAGCATGCTGGACGTCTTCTGAGGGGAATCCTAGGAACCTGGAGGTTCCACCAGCCTGGGTCGGCAGAAGAAAGGACTTGGTTCTTTCCTGCCTCCATAGGGTATAACACCATAACAAAGCCAAGCAATTCTGAGCTGGCCCAAGTGCTACAACTTCACCAACCACGATAGCAAAGTGTCAGAAACAAAGCTCGGGGCATTGGGGTTTCTCACAGCTGCTCCCCTAAAGGACACTAGATCATCCAAGCAGCAGTAAATTTTTCAAGATGAGAACTGAGATTAGTATATTATCCAATAAAAAAAGTAAGATCAAAGAGAATGCCATCCATTTTATTATGAGGGAAATATCACACCCAGAGAAAAGTTTTATCTTCCAAGGATAAGTAATCTAGAAGGGGTGGCAGGGGTGGGGGGCGGGGAGCCTATGAAATGATTCTACAAAGAAAAAAAAAACTAGATTTATGCTTAGGAGGCAAAGAATGAACACACCTTTGGGGAAATAAAATGAGCAAAGTAATGATAAAATAAGGCAATATTTGTTTTATACTTTCAGCAAAAATATTTAAAGATTAAGTCAAACAGATAAAGGATGAGATAAGTGAATGCACTAGCAGAGAGGACACTGGTTGAGAGAGGCAGAAATAAAAAGGGAACTAGATCAGACAAAGGAACAAAGGAAACAAAAGTGTAATAACAGAATTAAAAGTACATTAGAGCCAGATGGGAGTGGGGTTGGGAGTGAAAAAGGAGAAAGGATTAAGAAGTATAAATTGATAGGTACAAAAATAGTCATGGGGATGTAAAGTATAGCATAAGGAATCTAGTCAATAATATTGTAATAACTATGCATGGTGTCAGATGGGTACTAGATTTATCAGGGTGATCACTTTGTAAGTTATATAAGTATCTAAGCACTATGTTGTATATCAGAAACTAATATTATTTTGTATGTCAACAATAATTTTAAAATTTTTTAAATTGTTAAAAAGAAAATAAAGTGCATTAGAAATAATAAAGATCATAAATGATGATGCATACATGCATAAATACGTACAGAGAACAAATCTGTCACATACAGAAGGCAGAGGAAGAAGACATGGATATAAAACAGGAGAAAATGAAAGACCAATGCAGATAAATAAATTCCACATAGGAGTATCTGAAACAAAAAACCCATGAAAAAAAGCAATAATCAGAAATTTAATGAAAGAAAATGTTCATAATGCATAAATAGACCAAATTCTGAAGATCTAAAAACCCACAGGGTACTAGGATAATTTAGTAGGAAAGAAATTAACACTTATATCACCCAGGACTGAAGTTTCACCAGAGAAGGGATTTCTGTCTCATTCACTATTGAACTCCCAATACCTAAAACAAAGTCAAACACACAGTAGGTGGTCAATAAACATTTACCATGTGCACGAATAAGTGATTAAAGTCTTGAATTTCACACGTAAAGAAAGCCTCTATGATATCCAGGCTGAAAAGTCAGATTATCTACATAGAATTTTTTTTAAATCACACTTTCAAATTCCTGTTTTACAACTTTAAATTCCCAAAGCCAATGTGAAATACCTCCAGAATTCTGACAACAAAGGTTATGGCCCAAGAATTTTATCTTCAGTCAAGCTCTCATTCACTTGTAAAGTTAACAAAAAGATATTCTCAGATAATCATGGGCTCAGAAAGTATCCCATTCCTTAGCGAGGAGAAGATGGAAATCATTGTGGAGAGAGATAAATAAAAATATGGGGGAAAAAAAAGAGAAACTTTCTTATGAAAGGACGGGTAGTAAGTATTGAAACTATTAAAACACATACCCATTTAAGTAATTGTTATAAATATTGCTATAAATCAATATAAAAATAAATTCTTTAAAGATGTAAAACATGTTAAAAGTAATTAAAGATAAGAATCTGGCAATAAAATGCCATGTTAAAATAATAATGTAAGAGAAGCTAGAGGGAAAGAAATAAAAGGAAATAAAGAACACTAACTTCCAAATCTTATTCAAAGAGAAGTTAATACTGGTAATTTAAAAAATAAACACTAAAATAGAATTTTTTCCTTTGTTTTTTGACAATGGAAATTATTTTTCTCAAAATTCTGGAGTTTGGAAGTCCAAGGTGGGTTTTTTGTTTTTTGTTTTTAATATGTAATGTAGATTAAAAGCAAAATATATTGTCTAAAGTAGAAAATCTGTATAGCAAAAAAGAAAATAATGGATATAGCAAAATAGCTAAAAAAGAGAAAAATAAGACAACAGAAGAAAGGAAAATTGTATCACAAACAACACTAATGAAAGTTGCTTAACTTATCTACTCAAAAAACTTTTCTCAAAAAATTTTCTCTACATATGTAGTCTCCTAAAGTACATCTATAACAGTGTTATCCAGATAGCTTTTAAGAACAAAAGTGGGTAAAGGCATACTGTGCAAACAGAAGCACAAAGAAATCAAGAAAATCAATATTACTAATCAAAGTATAAGTCAAGGCAAACAATATTAAAACAAAGTAAACCATTTGTTACTAGTGCAAATTAGAATTTACAACTAAGATATCAGTTATGAATATAAATATTATATCAAAATGTGTGAAACAAAACAATTAGAATTTTTATGAGAAATTGAGAAAAATGGCAATCCAAGGAAAAAAAACACTTCCCGGAAGTCCTGGAAGTCCTTAATTATAGAGGACTCTACCTAAGCAAACCCTCTGCTTTATTTTTCCTATTATAGTTGACATACAATATTATAATAGTTTCAGGTGTACAGCATAGTGGTTAGACATTTATATAACATATAGAATAATCACCCTGATAAATCTAGTACCCATCTGACAACATGCACAGTTTTTATAATATTATCGACTATATTCCATATGCTGTACTTTACATCCCCATGACTATCTTGTAACTATGAATCTGTACTTAATCTCTCCCCTTTTCCACCCCCCTCAATCCTCTCCCATCTGGCAACTTTCAGTTTGTTCTCTGTATCTCTAAACCTATGAGTCTGTTTCTGTTTTGTTTTTTCAATTATTTTGTTTTTAGATTCCACATACAAGTGAAATCTTATGGTATTTGTCTTTTCCTGTCTAACTTATTTCACTTAGCATAATACCCTCTAGGTCCACCCATCCACGTTGCTGTAGATAGCAAGATTTTATTCTTTCTTATGGCCTAGTAATATTCCATTGTTTTTATGTACCACCTTTTCTTTATTCATTCATCAATTGATGGACACAGGTTGCTTCCACATCTTGGCTATTGTAAATAATGCTGCAAAAAACATATGGATGCATATGTCTTTTCAACTTAGTGTTTTGGGTTTCTTCAGATAAATACCCCAAAGTGAAATTACTGGGTCCTTCTTTGTTTCTTTTAGATTAATGTGCAAATTTAATCCAATTCCACTTAAAATTGGAAAAAGAGGAAAGCAGTCTGGAGACATTAAAAATCTCAGCCATGGTCACCCAACGCATCAAGGCAAAGTTAAGATGCAAAACCAAGCCTGTTTGACCCCAAAGTCCATGCTTTCCCAGTGGAAATTAACTTGAAGAAGTAATCAGATACTAGTAAAAACAGCTGACACTGAACAGCAAACTAAATAGTGACAGATGAGTCTGAAGTCCTGGGATGATTTTTTAAAGAAGACATATTCCCAATAAATTCACAGCAGTTTATTATTAATTTTGTAAAAACTTCTCTAATTAGTTACCGGATTAATTTTATAATATCTTTCCTTACGTATTATTTACTTAGAATTCATTTTGTTTTATTTATATACAAGCACCTAGGGACCTACTTTGTGTACTCTCCTTATATTAAAATTGGCAGTTTTTTCAATTATTTCTACCAAATCCATATTACTTCCCATTCCTAGAGGCAGCAATAACTGAGGGTTGAAGTACATTTTCTTAAGTGAGATATCAAACGGCTAATCGAGAACTACGTCAACTCCCCCCACCCAAAAAAATGACCCCAATGGCTTCTCAGGATTTTGCTTATAAGGTATTTAATTAGTCCTAACACCCTATAACAAGAATTATTTGAAATATTATAACTGTCACAATGTTATAAAATTCCATGCCACAACTATGTGCAGTGAGGTTTACTATAACTTCATGGAGCTCCTTCCTGTCAACTTTTCTTTTCACCCAACATTTACCCTCCTACATTCTAGGACTGCCTCCTCCTATCCGGTTGCCTGCTGTCAACTTGATCACCCAGCTCCAATAAATCCTGGGGTTAGTTCTCATTTTAGATGTAAAGCTGATGGATCGGCATCCCTGGCTTCTCCTCTCTCATAAGCAAGAGTGAGAAATGACTTATGCATTCCCTACCAAAGACAAGCCATGTGGCTACCCTCTATTGCCTTGGATAATTGAGAATTGACTGCATCATCATCTAATATGCTCCTCTTTTAAATGCCATTATTACCCTCCACTTCAACCAGAGGCCACAGCTGAGAGACAAACATCTCAGAAAGCAGCTGTGAACTCTGTTGTCAGCTGATTCTGAAGCACGTTTCCCCCACATCCTGTGCTTAGTGTTTTGTAGGAGGAAATGAGACTTCACCTCCACCTACCAGCTGTCTGGAACCCAATGATGGCTGGCACAGAGCGTCTGGGAGGGGCAGTGGAAATGCTCACGGTGTAGTTGGTGCCTGGGTACAGATCTAGGCACACTTCCGGGGTCCTGCTGTCAGTGGTCAGGTTGACAGTCTCCTCATGAACTGATTCCATAAGGTCCGCCTGGTGTCCTTTTATGTATACCTTTGTGAGGGGAAAAGACAAGAGAACACACAAGGACTCCAGTTAAAACAACCGAGAGACTTTATCATGCTAGATCCTATTCTTCTACCATTCCCTTTGACACTGCACTGCTCATCCAGGGGAGATAAATAAGATAAACCTCTGCTATCAGGTATATGATGATGAAGTCTGATCAGGCCAGTAATCAATAAACCCTAAGAAGTGATAAAAAATGAGGAGTCCCTCTAGGGAGTGCTACCCTGCACACAAATGACCAACAATCAATGGAAGCAGCCACAACCTAAGAACCACTCGCTGCATCCTGTCACCAAGCCAGCAGATGCTTCTAGGCTTACTCTGGGGGAGTGAAATACAAGTGCCTGGAAACAAGCGATAATGATGATACCAAATATAAATACATCCCCACACATACACCCTGTTAAATAGCAAATATATTAAACACAAAATGTGAAGTAAAACAATCCAGACAGCTTAAAAAGTCTGTTCACTTTTTAAAAGGATGAGGAGATTGGAAAGTAATTAGACCGAGATGCTCTTCCAGAAGCAAGTCCCCCCAGCTCGTATTCCCGTGGGTTGCCATTTCTGCTCTTGCAGAAAAAAAGGAGATCACTTACCACATACATGATCCGGTTGTTTATTCTTCCTGGGTTAACTTGCCACCTCATGCAGGTGTTATCAAACACTGATACATCATTGATTTCTGTAATTATTTCTAAAACAGAAAAAGAGAGAGTCTACTCACAAAATGTATCAACAGGCTTTTGGAAAAATCCTAATGGGGACCATTCATGCTTTGATTCAGAAACTGATTCAGGCCAATCACCCAATTTATTTTCATCACGAATGGCCCATGACTTGACTTGGAAGAAAAGAAAAGATTCTTGCTCGACTATGGGTAGGAATTACAACCTGTGATTGGCCCGAGAGGCCACTGGATGCCACTGGTGTTCTACTACTGCCAGATGGAAAGACACCCACAGCTGTGCCCTGAGTCTTCTCTGGAGCTGCACAGGTAAGATCTGCTTCTGGCTTCTTCATCCCACCTGGCTGATGGAGCACACTTATTTTCAGGTCACTGCTGTCCCCAAGAGGGAAATGACGTGCACCACCACACAGAACTGTTCCTTACGAGCAGCTTAGGGTAAACTAAATAAATTCTCCACTGGGTCCCTGGATACTTTTGGGAGTCTTTAAACTGAAACTACTTAATCCTGATCTATCAAGAAGCCATTGATTTCTTCGAGTTGTTCTGCTTCTTTTAAATATTCAGCATGTATTTCATGTAATGAAATTGGCAGCATGGGAGGCCATATTGGGGTCCTGGTTCCCTGAGGAAACAGTTTCCAGTGGACCCATTTAACTGCCTAGGAAGTTGTTCAGATGGGAAGAGGGCAAGAATCTAGCTTTTTATCTATTCCCTACAGTTGAGTAAAATTATATTTGCAGATGAAATGATCTTGCCTATAAAAGAAAAATCCTAAGGAATTTACACATAAGACTAACCAGAGCTAAGAAAGGAGTTCGGCAAGGTTGTAGGGTACAAAGTCAATGTCTAAGAATCAATAGTATTCTTGTGCATTAGCAAGGAACAACCCAAAAATGAAATTAAGAAAACAATTTTATTTACAATAGTATCAAAATAATAAAATTCCCTGCAGATAGAAGCTCCCATACTATCATCCCTGGAGGAGGGACACCACATTTCACTAAACAGGAGTATCCCACTGCCCACATTCAGGCTTTCCCATTGAATCAAATATCCTTTACAGAGTCTTTAGAGCCTCTCAGCTGCATCTGTCCCTCTCCAGCCCTCCACGGGTGTTGACAGTATGACTGTGTCTTATCTCCCTTTCTGAGGCTTCCCTGCTAGAGCACCCACACCTGAGCACATGCAACCTGGAAGTGCAGGTGAATTAACATCCCATGGGGACAGGAGACAGTGGATAAATATTCCCGCTATCCCTCTGCCCCCTGAAGGGCAGACCTACAAAGACCTCTTGGGGTGCTGCTGTACAGATGGAGGAATCACTTGCACCTCGTGGACCCAATGCAACACGGCATCCTGATATCGGCTCTTCTTCTTCCCCTGCTTTACTCCCCTTCACCCTCCCCTCTGCTTCCCAGGACATCATTCCCTATCGTATAATAAACACAAGCCCTCTGCCTCAGGCTCCATTTTCTGGAAAACTCAAAGAAAAGCTCCCATCAAAAAGGATGAGAAAGATAATTCTCCATCTCAGAAAATGTCTCTCCTCAACTCAGCTCCAGTTTCTTTTTTCTAGTAAAACTCTTCTCAGCCTCCAAGTTGGACAGGGAGCCTGCCCATTAGGCACCTGTAGGGTTCACTCATTTATCTTCTACTCAGAACCAATGCCACCCTTGGATTAACTGTAGTCTACTGATCTCTTGGACGATTTTACACCTTGACAAAATCATCCCACCAGCAGCATTACAGAGATTCTATGTCCCACATTACCTAGTCTTCGGGAAGCCTGGGTCAGCTATCACTAAGCGAGAATAAATGGAAGTAGAGAGGAAAACAGGCAAACTCATGGAGAGATGCTAGAGGATCACCTAGGGCTGTCTAAAGCATTCCTGGGTCTCCACGTCAACTTTTCCCGGAGCACAGAGAACTTGAAATCAAAGAAATACTCCAGTTGTGAATATAGGTGCCCTAAGAGATGTAAAGATCCTATTGGTTCACCCACTTGGGTAGCATAAACATGATGTTGGCACCAGGGTTTTATCAGCTTACATGATCCCCAAATATCCCCAGCCCTTTCCATCTCCACTGCCCCTCAAAACCCTTAAGCTGTGGACTCCTCTGCTCACTCACACGTCCCTCTGATACTAACTCACCTCCTGGTCCAGAAGGAAATGGAACCCTCCCACCCCTCACCTCCTCTGAGTTGCCAGTAAAGCAAATTTCCTTTTCACTTGGGACCCCTTCACCACCTGAGCAAAGATTAGGAAGAAGACATGAAAGTTTCCTTTCTTGTCCTTCCCTTTTGCTCATTCACTATGACAAATGCAAATGACATCTCAAAAATGCCATCTGCCTCCAGCCTGTGCCATGCTCTCTGCACAGATGGGACCCAGATCTGATTATAGGGTGTCAGCTATTTCATCCCAAGGAGCCGTTAACAAACTTGGGTTGCTTTTCCTTACAGGTATCTATAAATCAGCTGTCAAGACTTCTTTATAAACATATCAAATGTTAAACATCCACACTGATGCTACCCTTTTAAGAGGTGGCTTGGGAGGCTATGCCCTAATTCTAACACCAATACGTGACAACACTTCTGGAAGTTTTCCCTGGAACTGACTCCAGAGCTCTCTATTCACCATTGCCTGAATGACTGCTAAATGCCAGGCATCCTCCCTTGCCAGGAACTGGGCCGTGATGGTGATCAGAGCATACATCCTTCTCTCTAATGTTATCTAATGGAGGGAGCAAACATGTAAACAGGTAAACAACATCTCAATAAGTATTAGAACAAAGCTACACATGAGTATAGAAAAAGAAGTCATTGACTATCACTAAAGGACCTGGGAAAGCCCACTTCATGAGGGCATGATCTTAATGGATGAATGTCTGAAGAGTAGGGAAGACAGCTAAGCAGACAGAGGAGCAGGTCTGATGGCTACAACTGTAAAAGCGTGCGGCATATTCAGAGAAACGTCATGTGACTGAGGAAGAGGAAAGATGGGAAGTGAGGTTGCAGAGGAAGGACAGGCTCACCCTGGGAAAAGACCTTGATAAATTAGGTCAATATGTAAAACTGATAAATAAATCTTTACAGACTTGATCTCATCTTTATAGCAGTCTTAAGAATCAATAATAAATTCGATAATGGGTGAACATTTATTGAATTATTACTATGGACCAGAGAGAGTATGTATAATACTTTAAATATATCATTTATTTAATCTTCAAAGTAACCCCATGAGCTTGATACTACTGTGGTCCATTTTACAGAACTGAGGCTTAGAGAAGTTAAGTAACTTGCCAAAGATCATATAGCTAGTAAGCAGTCAAATCAGGATACAAATCTAGATCTGCCCGACACCAAAGCTAAGAGCCTTTGCATTGAAGCAGTTATTCAGCAAAAAGATGAAAATATGAAATCAGGGTACTGTATTTAAAAATCATGAGGCAATTATGAAGGAGAAGCAGTAGAAGGTGAGAGATAAGGAACAGCGAGGCACCTAGGTTTACTGCCAGTCTTTAAACTTGAGAGTCTGAATGGATTGCCTTCTACTATTTTCATAATAAATATAGGAGGAAGCAGACTGGATTTGTGGGAAAGAGACTAATGAATTATGTTTAGAACATGCTAAATATGATTATCTACAGACTATCCAGGTGAAAAAATAATCCTGAAAGTCATCAACGTGTGGACGGAAGTTGGAGCCCTGGGTGCAGGTGAAGCATTCAGGTAGGACATAAGAGTGGCCCAGTGACAGAACTGGGAAACACTGGGAAACACGGACACCCAAAGGGAAACAAGTGAAGAAAGAGCAATGCAGAAGAGAGGCGGGAGGTTGGATGAGTGAGAGAGTGTGATGCCTGGGATGTCAAGGAAAGAAAAGATCGGAAGAAGTATCTGCTTCCTCAAAAGTTATCTCCTTTCCTTTCCTCCACAACCTCCATCTCTCTCTCTCTCTTCTTTCATATGGCTTTCTCCTCTGATGGAGTATCCACAGTGCTATGATGGGATCTGATGCTTTTGGGTAGAGATAGGGACAGCGGGCCTTTGGCTTGTCCAGTTGTAGGACACTTAGGCATCTCTGGCTTAAAACAAAAAGGAGGCCCCACAGCATCCAATTGAACTCTACATTGGACTTGGGGAACTAAAGCCTCAGTGGGTAATCAAGTACGTTTGCTTTGCTTTGCTTTAGATTTTGTATGTGATATATCTATGTGTGTGTACATAAAGGTATACATGTATATAAAGTTATATATTTTAGTATTCTATTAGAATCCGGAATTTCTCTGGGTTACTTATCACATTTATAACTAAATAATTTTATAATTAGTTACTTAATATCTATGTCTCTAAAATGTAAGCTCTATGATGGCAAAGTCCAGGTTTATCTTTATCCCCAGAACCTAATACAATGCCTTGGACATATATTTTTAAAATATTTATTATTTGGTTGATTGGTTGAATGAATGGTCAGATAGATGATCAACAATGCTAGATGGTGTAGAAGAGGAATGAGGACTGAAACTAGAACATGAATTTGGCATCTAGGTGGTTGTTAGTGACCTTGGAGACAGAACTATCTATAGTGAAGTGGGGGTGTTGGATGTCTGATTCTCCTTCAGATGGCTGAGAAGAGAATAAGATGGGGGTGGGGCGGGGAACAGAGACAGCATAGACTGCTCTTTCAGAAGAAGTCTCATTGCAGGCAGGGATTGCTCTAGTGTACTCTCTTGGTTTCCAATTTTATATCCTTTTTATTTTTGGAAATAGTGAAAGGTCATACAGAATAAATTCAGGCGACCTGAACAGATTGTCAAGCTCAATGTCATTTCTAGTCAAAAACAGTATCTGATTTAAAAAGTAATATGACTGATTCTCTAATATGACTCATAAACTACCTCCAAAGGCAATTCCCAAACAAAGATTACACAACAGACAGATTTTGATAATGGCAGCATCTTCAGAATGAGTGTCTGGCTTCACAAGGTGACTACTTTGAATAAATGCATATTTGAATAAATTCAATGGTAAGAGTTATGTTATATTTCCTTTCTCTCTCTTTTAAGTCTTTAGAAGAACATAAAATAGGTAGAAGTAGCATGGTTTAGAGTAGTGATTTCTAAAATACATTATATAATTTTGGATGATTTCTGGTGATATTTGAATAAATTTTTATATGTTTGCTTTGTATTGATTTTTGTGTATATTATAAAAAAACACCTAGTTCATCAAATACATGGTATCATATGTATTACAAAGTCTCCTTGATCAATAAATTGAAATTATAAACTTGTTTTAAGTATAAATGGTTTTAAGAAACTTATTAAGCTAATAATACTTTTGTTATGACAAACATTGTCAGGTTTGTATACAAATAATTCAAGTTTGGAAAACACTAGCACAGGAGAGAGATCGTGGGCTTTAGGGGCTAACAGACCTGAGTTCAAATCCTGACTCTGCCATTTACTAGTTACTGAATGACACTGTGAAAGTTGTTTAACTTTCTTGAATCTCAGATTACTCACCTACGAAATGAAAATAAAACTTAACTTCACAAAGTTTTTACAAGGACAAAATGAAACCAAGCATTAAGGCCTCTAGCAGAGCTCTGGGTGTGTAAGTTGGTGTGCAATAAACAGTAGCTTTAATGTTTGGTAGTCTAAACATTATGTACATATTCAAACAAATCCCAGCCACAAGCCATGTGGCTTTTTTATGTAAATGGGTCTGTGTATCCCTGCTGACCTTTCTTTTCCTTCTGAAATACGTAGAGCTGCAAGTGAGCACTCACTAAGCTAAAGAGAAGGGTCAACAAAAAACAGAAGAGGCAGAGGGTACCAGGAGGCCTGGAGGCAGCTGGATTCAGTGCCTGCGTCAGGTTAGGGGGCTCAGAAAGGTTCCCCGCTGATAAACAGTCATGTTCCACTAGAGATGTTACAATTCTAAGAGCATAGACGGAGTGAGCATCAACCTTATAATTATTAACTAGGGTTCTAAACAAAAAAAAAAGCCAAATGACCTGTGCAGAATGAAAGCCAGGGACAATCTTATCAAGTATGAATCAACCTCTTTGATCTTGAGGTAAACGAACTCACTAAACAGCAAGCTTCCATCTGGGGTTTTTCCAGACACTAAAGTGGTTGCCTAATTCTCTGCTGTCTGGAGTTTCCAGTCCAAACTGGTCTTTAAAAAAAATAAAAGAGCCCCACTACCTTGCTTGAGTTCACACTCCATTAAAAACACATACAGACGCATGCTAGTAATCCAAAGAAATAGGGGTTCTAAAAACATTTTTAACTAAAAATAACCCAGGTAAAATGAAGATAAATTATTCCACCCAATACAGAACTAAACATTCAAGTATAAGAAGATGGGTCAATTAAATAAAAACAGAGAACAGAGGTAGAAGGAATTCAGAATTTAGGCAGAAAAGTAGAAGATGGGGAAAAAACTCAAAAGTGAACACTGAGGAAGGTAAATACAAAATACACAGAGGGAGTTGGGACAGGAGGGGAGGTGTGAAGAAATGGGTGAAAAACAGAGAAAAGAAGAAAGAAGGGTGAGAGCCATGGTAATCAGTATCTCTCACTACAGTTCCAGAAGCCTCTCTGACCTACCCGCCTGGTGATCATGTGCAATACACCATGAATTAATCAGCATGTAAATCACCCCCTTTATCTGTGGAAATTGAATTTAGCTGCCAATCTTGATTGAGGGCATGGAGGCCTCCTCACAGAAAGATAACAGCTCTCACAGAGAATGCCTTTTCTCTCCTTAAATCAAAGCTTGCATAAACCCATGGAAACAGCTGCAGCTGGAGCCACAGTCTCTGTGAAAGGTGGCAGGCTGAGGACGGTAATTATAATTAGCAGTTACATAACGTGTTTGTTCTTCAAAGCGCTCTACAAGCATCAGCTAATTAATACCTTACTATGCCCCATGCAGATCCACTGGTTTTTCATGTCGTGACTAATCTCTGTACCCCCACGGAATCCTGAATGGTGGAGGCAGAGCAGCGTGAGCAATGAAGCAAACGGCTGGGTCTAGAAGCTATGCCCAGCTGTCTTACCAAGTGATCCCATAGATACCTCTGGGTAAGGAACACATTCCCAAATGTTGAATTCTGCAACCCATGAGGCAGCTGCCTCACTTTCTCCAAATAACTCGTAGAAGTGCTGTTAGAGATGTGACAATAGGTTGGAATGGCTATCAGTCTGGCCCAATAAGGCATTAGCTCTTCTCAATTTCCCTGATTATTAAGACTGGAAGCCTAGAGTCCTTAGTGTCAGTTATAGGTTTGCCTTTGCTTCTCCGTCCAAATTGGGCAAGTCAATGAGACCTTTTTGGAGATCTCTAGGTTATCATCCACGTCGACCCTTTGCTGTTTCTATGATTGCAGTCCTTAACCTACACCCCGCTTCATTTGTGGTAGAGATGACTGAATGTGGGAACTGCATGGCACAGACAGGGCCTCAGCCATGAAGGTAAGCTCTCCATCTTCTCCAGGAATGCTTTATCCAAGGACTTCCAGAGGTCATGAACACTGTGCATTTGTAAAACTTTATATGTATATGTGTGTGTGCCTTTGGAGAAAAGTCTGTTTTCCCAATTGCCCTGTAAATGCTAAGAAGGTAGTGTCTAGCAAAGTACCTCATACACAGAGTATGCTAAATAGATATCTATTGAATGAATTGGTAAATTTCATCAAATTCATATCCCCAAATGGTTATGAACCATTGCTCAATGGACAAATCAGCAGCAGCAGTCCATGTGTTTTGCTTGTTCTGACTAAACTTTCCTATGGAAAACTTTGATTGGCAAGACCCAAGGCATTCTATCACAATTCTGCTGCAAGTCAAACCAGAGACCCAGCCCAAAGCAATCTTAAGATTTCACTCTTCAGAGATCTGTCTTCTTAACCAAGGACCAACCTCCCTTGGACCAACCATCACAAATGGTAAGAATCACTGCCTTTTCCCACCTTGTTCCTTGGAGGCACAGGTGTAAGATAAAGCAAATGGAGATCTTTAAGCAAGGCTAACAATTTCAGTCAAAGACCTAACATGTGCTCGGTGCTTTCAACTTTTCAAAATGCTCTCCATAAACTATCTCATTTGATTCCTTCTCGACAATTCTTTAAAGTAGAGAAAGCAGACTTTATTTCCCCACTTTTATAGATGAGGAAACTGAGGCTTAGAGAGAATAATGCCTTACCTGATGACACACAGATTAATACACGGCACTGTTAGAATTTGAAATGTAGTCCCCAAATTCTTTTTACCAGTAATTTCATTTTAAGGTATATATCCAAAAGAATTGAAAGCAAGATCTCAAAGAGGTATCTGTATACCCATGCTCATAGCAGCATTATTCACAACAGCCAAAAGGTAGGAGCAACACAAGTATCCATCAGTGGATGAATGGATAAACAAAATGTAGTACATACATAAATGTAAGATCATTCAACCTTTAAAAAGACAGCAATCCCACCATTTACAACAACATGAATGAACCTGGAGTACATTATGCTAAGTGAAATAAACCAATCACAGAAGAACAAATATTACATGATTCTGTTTACATGAGGTAATTAGTCAAACTCACAGAAATAGAAAGTATAATGGTGGTGCCAGGGTTTGGGAGGAGGGGTAGTAGGGAGTTACTGTTTAATGTACATGGAGTTTCAGTTGCAGAAGATGAAAATATTCTGCAGAATAGTTGCAACATGAATATACTTAACACTTAAAAATGGTTAAGATGGTAAATTTTATGTTGTGTTTATTTTTACAAGAATTAAAAATTAAACATTAAAAACCTCTTTTTTTAATATACCTTCTCTGAAAAACTGTCAACATGTGCTAAGTTGGTACTTTTAAGTATGGCCCATGAGAAAATGGTTCATGAAGAACAATTCCTCAGCCAGCCAAGCAGAGAAGAAATCACTGTGATTTAAAGTGACTTTCAAAAAAATAAAACAAAATAATTTTAAAAAGTGACTTTCAAAAGATGGATGCATAACATTTTCTATCTAACTTATTTTCCTAATCCACCTTCTAAATCTTCAGGATTTAGCTGACAAGCTTAAAGCCAGGTGCCCATCCAGGTAAATGGCATAGCCAGGCACAGTACACAGAGTGACACAGAAACTGAAGGGCGTTAGTCGCATGCTCCCACTGGCCATCTGCTCCTAGGAAATAGGAGCCCCAAAGAACGGAGTCTATACCTGTGCATGTCAAAGTACTTTCACTCCAGGTGCCTGTCTCCGTGCAAACGGAAGTGATCTTTCCTTCACGACTCTCGAAGCCCTCTCGACACACGTAGTGAGCTACGCTGCCCAGGCTGGAGCTGTGATTCCCCAGCAGGACCGCATGTGGCACTTCCGGAGGGCGGCCGCAGTCGATCTCTGCAATGGGAAGAAGCACAGCTCGAGTTATGCTTTCCCCTACCCCTACTCCACCCCTGCCCGGCTTCTACTCTTCTAATTCCTACTGTGGAAATAAACATCTAGTCCACTCGTATGGAAAAAGAGAAAACACTGACCCCATCAAATAATCCATTTCCAGGTATATAAAGAATTGTTCTGAAATAGAGTAAATAGGTATGTCGGATTTCAATGAAATTTTCAAATACTTATACATAAAAAATATTCCAATGGTGAGATTATTTATATTATAAAGAATTCCTTGGTCAATGAAATAATCTATCTCAGGGTTCTTTTAAATATTAAGATTTTTCTGGTAACCTTTTACATCTTCAGATCATTAACTCCTGAGTAGATGATAATGAAATTATAGTTTTGTTGCCAAATGAATATTAAATGAAATATCTATAAAATCTCTGAACTTTTTAAAAGCAAATTAATGGGGAAGGTATTTATAGTCTAAATATTTAATTTACATGCACCTTTCAAAGAAAGAATCAGTTGCATAGAGGCAAACAAACCTGGAATTATAAAATTGATATGAAATTTCTTCTCTGCAACTTTGACTACTAAAAGACCCTGGAATATTTACAGAGAACTATCTGAAAGAAAAGAGTTATGACATTATTACCATTTTTGACCCAGCCAAATGCTATTTTGCATAAGAGTAAAAGAAAGTCATCTTCAGATATTTTACAGTTTTAAAAAATCAATGTATAACTTTCCTGAAAAAAATTTTATAGCCAACAATGTAATAATATTAATAATTTCAAAATAAAATTCCAAATTATTGCAACAAAATCTGAGCAGTGACGTGAAGAGAAATAAAACATGCTACATTTCTCAGCAGTGGGGAGCTCATAGATACAATTTTATTTAAGAAAACATAATAAATATAAAATAAAGTGGTCATAATCATTCTAAATGTAACCAATAGTTCCACTTACACCTAAATAAAGAAAAAATATGTGACATTTGGCATTCATTCGGATCTTTATTTTTCTCCCCAATCTGTAGAAAGCCAAGAAAATTAAGCACTCCTGACATCTAGGCTTCTAAAACATAACTCCATTTATTGTGATAAAACATTCCAAATAGAGAAAATGGTGTGATCTGTTCCGAACTCCTCGTCAACCATTCCTGGCCTTAGAAATAGGTGACTTCTCTTAAATGAGCCTCCAATACAGAATTGGTGGATTTAATGGAATTGCACTCTTCTCCATCCCATGATGGATACTTGGTCTGTTGCAAAACCTGAGTTATTTACCTGAGGGAGGCCTCCCAGAACAGGGTTTCATCTGTCGTCACTATTATTGTTAAGACCCTCGATAAAACAGCTCAACCTATCTGACCCATTGCTTGGCTTGGAGATTTTTAAGTCAGTCTCTGGTCAGTGCAGATTCAGATCATTAGCAGTTATGAGACCAGAACGAAGTGATCATTTCATAAATTCTCCAGCTCTGTCTACCTCTTAAGTCCCATGTTTGCTCACAGCGATTTGCTCCTTTTTCATATATGTTTACCAGACACAAGACTCCTTGGCCCTCATCATGTTTTCCTAGCATCAAACATTTAGACATTGACTGGCCCCAAACATTCCAAGACGGGAGTATATTTGTGTGTAAATGAGCAATCAACTGAACAGGTGGTTAATGTTTCATAAGACTGCCCAGTCATTGTTGACATCTAAAACATCTTCTAGTTTAAGCCAGGGTTCAGTTACAGCAGGAAATAGTGGAAGCATTGGTGAAAAGACTAAGGGTATAGGTTTAAGAAGTTTTTTAAAACTTGAAGCTGAAATTCTAAATATCACATTGGAGTGGTTTGGGAGGGAATCCAGAGAAAGTCAGTTGGAATAAGGGAAAAACACAGATACTAAAGGGATAAGAGTACAGAAAATAAATTGGCTTCTATCTTGGACAATGGAAGGCATGGTGGCTTTAGTTGGGACGATGAGATTCTTTAAAATTAATACCAAAACTAATAACTTGGGGGTTGATGAGAGAACAGTAGCTTGATATCTAGACACTAAGGTTCGGAGACTCAGGTAGATCTGGGCATCTGCCCAGTGGTAGGCAACCTGGACTTACAACTCTGAGTTCCCAACACAGAGCTTTTCAGATTAGACGGTCCCTTAGCAAGGATTCCAGCATAGCTTGGATTAAACACATGGTTCTAAACAATAACTATACACCTTGGGAAGCTTTTGACAAACACACATGCTAGAGTCTCACACCCCCTATTCACACCCAGAGTCAACTCTTTTGAATTAGTAGTACTGAGTTAAGTTCTTGACATCCACATTTCTACAAAGCTCCAAATTTGAGAATTTATAAAGTAAATACTGGTAAGAATGGCTACTATTTATCATCACATGCATCCTAATATGGCACTGAGTATAAACCATTATTACTCACAATAACCCTCCATGAAAGGGATTCTTTTCCTTGTTTTACAGGTGAAATGGCTCAACATAATAACACATCCAAAGTCACACTGGTTATGTGATGGCCCAGAGTTGAATCCACATCTATTATATTCCTTCTCCTATACCCACTGCCTCTCAAGAGCTGCTCTGTCTCTGAAATCCTACAGTATCTGTCTCTCTCACCTCTTTCTTGCTCATACTCTTTCTCTTCCAGGTATATTCTTTCTCCCTCATACCTAGCAAAATCTTTCCCAATGACTAATCCGCTTCGTGACTAACAGAAGGATCCTTTCTTCCTCTAACTTCTGTGGCCCATATTCATTTGTTCATTTATTAACATATTTATTAAGAACCTAGAACAAGCCAGACACTATGCTGGTCACTACTGCAATGAACAAAATGGATAAGATCACTGCCCTCATACAACTTAAGGAGAGAAGAAACAGACAAAAATAAAATCAACAAGACAATTACAGATTGTGGCAGATGTTATGTAAGAGGTAAGGTCATATGATAGGATGGGAATAACTTTTTAAATGAAGTGGTCTGACAGAGAGATGATGCATTCTTGGATGTACTTGAGAGGTGAAGCGGAGATGGAAAGAGGATGGATCTGAGATGTATTCTGGAAGCAGAACAGTGTTCTTTGTGGTGGATGGCATGTGAGTGTGAGAGAAGAGGAAGAATCAAGAATAATTACCTACCCCATTCATTAGACCTTTATTACCTGCTTGAGAATTTAATGCTTTTTAGAAATACATTATATCTTTCCAAATATATGAACAGTTCATAAAGGACAGAATCTTTATCTTATAATATCTTGCACCCTACTTAATAATAGTATGTTTTACATAGTAAATACTCAAGTTGTTTATTGGCAGCTTGCTACTACCTTATCACTGTTCAGGATGCAATAAATGTTACTTTGATATAATTACAGCCCCAAGGAAGAAAACAGACATTAGTAAATTGTAAATGCAATAACAGGACAGAAGACATTACCTCTATATTTGATATCCAACAGAGGTAACTCACACCTACCGAACACCAAGTAGATGAAAGCTAAGAAAAAGACCCATAAAAACTATTATCAGTCTTGTACCAGGGAATTCTGGGAAGGTTATTCAAACCTCAGTAATTTTAATCATAATAGCATTCATTGAAATCCTAAACACTTGAACTCTTAGATACACACTATTTTATTGATTCCTCACAGAAAATCCTGCAAGGTAGATGGTTTTATTTCTCATGTAGCTTACAGATGTGAAAATGAAGGTCCCAAGAGCTTAAGTCACATCAAAAGTCATACCACTAGTAAAAGATAGAGCCAGTATGGGAACCATAGTTTGTGCGACCCCAAAGTCCAGATCCATTAAGTATGGGCAGCCTCACAATGAAGGGGCCTGACTGAGACTAACTTCCAGGTTAGCTAATACCACAGGAGAGAAGGCTGCATGAAGGAACGTTCAGATCCATCTGCAAGGGTTTGATGACAACTGCCTCTGCCCAGTCTTGTCCCCAAGAACTTTCTCAGAGCAAGAGAGTTGCTAGAAATAGACTTCCCCTGCAGCTGTGTGACTTCCTGATGCTTTCTTGGTACAGATGTTTAACCCTGGAATATAACCCTGCCACAGACATTCCTGCCATGCTTCAGAGAGATGGCAGCCATTGCCACTTCTACTCAGACCAAGTTAGACCCCAGAAAGCACGTGGCTCAAAAATCAATCCAACAGAGGCTATCATAGGTAATAAAAATGTAGTTCTTCATGAAAAACCCCAAAGCTCTCACTATCACAGGGAAATAAACCATTTAGAAACAGTTTATATCCAAAGGAAAAAAATAATAAGCAGCACAAATTTTGCACTGCATATGCATAGGGGTGTTCATTAAAGCACGCATTTCTCTGGCTAATTACATTATTAAGTAACAACGTTTGGATCTGCATCAGGAATACAGTCCACTAATTATGAACACGGCTGGCAATTTTTCCTTACTACCCTATTATCTGTGATTTTATTCAAATAATCAACTTCAAAACAGGACTCCCTGTGGGGAAAATGTGCTTGCTGGTTTCAAGGACCACATTTTGTTGTAATTTTATTTCATATCTTGAAGGTAAAAATGTTTATCCACACTGCTAGCTTTAATATTCTACCCAAGAAAATATTCCAAAAGGAAATCTGTTTGATGAAAGGTATAGGCAATATATGGCATCAAATCTACAACTGACTATATTACCAATGTCATCTACAATGGCTGCTGTTTGTTTATTATAAACATCAACTCAATAATGTGATTGATGACAGAAATAACATAGTATTATAAGGGTTATCTTAGCCTGTTTTAGAGATCAATAAATACCAAGCTGAGAAAGAAAAAAGAAATAACCAATAATGTCTATAAATTGAGGCATTTTGCCCCCTGTTGGAGAATGAATGATAGACCTATTCTACATACTGATATTGACCAAAAAAAAAAAAAAAGTCCTTCCCAGAAAAATTAACTGCTAGATGGAAAGCCCTGGCAAAAGAGTAGAAACAAGAATGAAAACTGAAGACAATCACATTAAAGTCAGTTTTCATCTCTACCCAACAATAGAAATGTCTCTAACCTTCTCAAATCAGAAGGTATATGTATCACTTGGAAATCAGTATAATGTGGTAGCCTACCAGTCCAAACAGTCCAGGGAATTAACACCATACTCTACTCTACTCTACTCTACTCTACTCTACTCTACTCTACTCTACTCTACTCTACTCTACTCTACTCTACTCTACTCTACTCTACTCTACTATATTCTATACTATATTCATCTTCTGGATCAGATAATTCAGCGTTTATACCTATACTTTCTTCATTTGTTTCATTTGTAAAAATGTTCTCGTCTCCCCTTAATGACACGCTCTTTGTGGGCTCAGTCTATATACAATATTTTATAAATATCCTTTAGAGTGATGTGAGTAATTAATATTATTATGAACATTAATCATCATGATTTATATGTAAAGATGAAAAGCTGGGGGGCCCTGGAAGGAGAAGGAATGTTCGTGTTTATATGTAAGAAATATGGCCTAAGGGGTGAGATTGTAACTTTATGACAAAGATTCTTGCATTTTACGGCATGTTCCGAATTCAGCCAAATATTTGACCCACATATGAACACTAAATTCATATATCAGTGTTGGGGTTGGAATCTAACATCTCAATACGACAACTTGAATTTAGAAAATGTCATTGTAACCATCAAAGGAGACGGGAGGGTTATAGTACGCCATGAAGCACATTCTCAGAAGCACATTCTCAAGAGTGGCTTATTGACTGCTGAAACTAAGCTAAATGAGCTCATTAGTACCAAAAAGTCTACTTGCCTTAAGGCAGCAGAAGGAAAAAACTTACTTTTCGATATACTTTGTATTCTAAAGTCTTCCATGAGCTTTAGCCTTGACTAACAAAACATTTCCTTCAGCTAGCATTCATAAAGAAAGCTCATTTGGAGAAAAAAAGAAAAATTTTCATTACACATAATCAACATTCATTGTCAACAAATAGTACGGAAACAGCTAGAATCTAAACACTTCAGAAACTGCAGAGGAGGTGATAGGGTAGGTAAGAGCATGAGTGCTAGGAAGAAAAAACATTGATCAGCATATCTCTTATAAGGATCTTGCACTTGTAGAGGTGATAATGGTTTCTGATACTTTGAGCTGCATATGAATCTTCTCTTTTAAAAATAAAACATTAAATATCTTCATTTTAATATTCTAGTTATAAGTAGACTATTTGAATGGAAAAACCAATAAATAAAGTGAAAAATGAAGAATTTTAAATCTTCCCACTTTATGGTCGCAAGTTTAATAAAGATCTTAAATTTTTGCCAGAGACCTTACCTGCCACTCCCCACTAGATTATGGCTCTCTTATTAAGACCACTAGCATAATTCAGCAGCTACTTTGCATCAGGCACAGTGCCACATGTTTCATATCATTATCTCGATTAAACCTTCATAATAACTCCATGAGATGAAAGCAATTTTATCCCCTTCTACAGAAGAAACCTGAAATTTAGAGAACTTTACAGGTGTTTACATAATAAGTGGCTCAGCCAAATTTCACACAAGTCTTTCTCATCCTAAAGCACATACTTCACCACTCTGAGTTTTACAACCAATATCATTATTCATTTTGCACACTCAATGATTCCAGCCATTTGTAAATTACATATTTTAATGGCATTTACTTGGCAAAAGGAGAATCAAGAGATTTGTTGCATGCAGCAAGTAAGTCGATACAGGGTTTTATTTATTTTAATATTTTAAAAGATCAGTAAAAGTAGAGTACCAGAAAATCTATTTCAAATGAGCAAAACCTCCTCCTATCACTTGGAACAGATGATAAACACAAGATAACGATCTGCCACTCCATTCCGCCTCACCCATGGTGGACATCATGAGTCAATCACAGCACTCTTTCCTGCTAAGACCGGATTCCATCAGAATCCTCTCCAAACCACTACTAAAAATTCAGAGGCAGCAGTGCAATGAAGTGTATCTGCCATCCCTCCCCTGAATGCCCTAATTTGTGTTCCAACTGATTTCAAGACCTTTTCAAACCCTCCCTGTAGAGATGAGATTGGGCTCTACTAATAAAATGTCGAACGAAGAAGCTGACTTGGCAACAACAAACATCATTCTGGGTGGGTCCCAGATTACATTACGTAGGAAGTCACGTTTGCCCCAGTGTCCTTCAACTTCCAGGGCTCCCCAGCTTTTCATCTTTGCCTTCCATCGCCAGGACTCACTGGGGTTGCTTCTGCATGGAATTTGACTTCTAGAAGAGCTTTGGGTTCTCATGTTGATATACAGGCTAATGACATAAGGTAAGTCATGTCCTTGCTCTGGTTCTTAATGGGAAATAATATCCATTGTTAGTTGTAAACAGAATATTTGTGAAATGGGGAATGATACCAACATATTAACCACCGAAGAAGGCTTTTCTAAAGACAAATGAGACAATGTGTATGGAAATCTTGTAGACCTTAAAGCACTGGACATCTCTACAGAATCAGGCTCTGCTATTAGTAACCTTGAGAAACCATGTCCTACCCTCGTTAACCGACTCAAAAGAGGAACTCTGCCTCTGCAATCAGCCCAGTGGTGGGCCACGCATCTGTGAGGGCCATGTGTGTGGATATGGGAGAAATCAGGAGTCAGCACCAAGGCCCTGCTCCTGGTCTGTCAAAGCACAGAGATGCCACCCCAAGTGAGAAGGAAGCATGAAGGTCCAGAAGACGAAGTAAGAAGGTGTGGAATCAGGAAGGGACATGAGACATGAGGAGTGAAACAAAAGAGGCCAAGGGTCCAGCAAGGCTCATCCAGAAAACGAGCGATGACAGTGGTTCAGAAGCCACTTCCGTGATGCCTGCCTTTTTCTGTGCCTGCTTTCGGGGACGATTCAGAGGCACCCATGGTCCTTAGGTATGTCAAGCACTGTGTCAGGTCATGCTGAAGGAGACAACATGGTCACTGAATTCTCAGGTTTACAGTCCAGTAGGGGAGAATGATATAAACTAGGAAAATAATTGTAAATAGCATAATGACATATTGGGTACTAAGAAAAAAGAACGTCAGAGGTGACATTTAAGCTGAAAATTGAAAGAGGAGAAGAATGCAAAGAGCAGAGAGACTCCATCAACAGATGAATGAATAAACAAAATGTGGTCTATATTCACAATAGAACATCATTCAGCCTGAAAATGGAATAAACTTATGATATATGCTATAACATATAGGAACCTTAAAAACATTATGCTAAGTCAGATAAGCTGGACACAAAAAGGCAAACATTGTAAGGTCTAAATATGAAGTACCTGGAACACAAATTCACAGAGACAGGAAGTAGAATAGAGGTTACCGAGGAGCTAAAGGGAGACAGAAATGAGGAGTTAGTGTTTAATGGTTAGATTTTCTATTTGGGATGATTAAAACATTCTGAAATGGATACAGGTAATGGTCGTACAATACTGTGAATGTACAACACTGAATTGTACACTTATAAATGGTTACAATTTTATATTATGTGTATTTCACCACAATAAAAAAATTGAAACAGGTTGTAAGTATTTCAAGTAGAGGAGAAAGCATGTACAAAAGCTTTGAAGCCAATAAGAGCTTGACATGTTGGTTGAGAGAGAATGATGGGAGATGTAACTGTGGAGAAGCCCAAAAGGCCAAATCACTGTTGGCTTCAGAGGCCATAGTTAAGGGCTTGGATTTTATTCTAAATGCAGTAGCCATTTCAATCTTCTCAGAAGAGTTTTAAGCAAGGAGAGAGGATAATCCAATTCATGTTTTAAGAGATTTGTCCCTGATGCTGTGTGGGGAATGGGCTAGAGGACACAAGCGTCAAAGTGGATTCTCACAGGGACTGTTCATTACCCGACGTACTGTCGGTGATGAAAGGAAAATAAGGTCCCGTAAGGGAGAGCAGCAAATCTGGAAAACAAATGTTTCCAGAACCCTCCTACTGATGTGCCCACACTTCACACTGCTCCTCACTGGACTCATACAGGAGGCAAACTCCTGAAAGGGAAGAGCACAAATGCCCCCTCTTCTAGGTAACCACACCATTTCCCAATTTTCTTGGAACTCCCTCAGTCTTTACCATTCGTCTCACATGAACTTAGGAGCTCACTCCCACATCACAGTGGTGCACATGTCTGTTCTCTTCTCCCAGGCTCCGGGCTTTCTTGGCCACAGGATCTGTTTGGTACAGCCTCGGACCTGAACTCTGGATTTGTTGCTGATGATAACACAATTAAAGTGATTCCCTCACCTTGCTCCTTTTAAATTCTTTGAGCTGATACTTATAACTTGCATCTTTTCTGAAAATTAATAAATAATAATAATAATAATAATAATAATAATAATAAACAAAATAATAGGAAGTACAAGGTAGAGATTCTATCTTTTCCAGGGAGTGTGGAAATGTGTGACTGACATTTCTGTAAATTCCTACCTACATAGGAAGAGGGACCACAGAGGCCTTTCATCCTCACTCCCATCGATGAGACCCAGTTGGATGCGGGGCCCATGGTACAGGCCCCCCTCCAAGGCAGCAGAGCCACCGGGGACACAGTAATTGGAAGAATGAAAACAATAGGCTCCACCAACTATACATTCTCTGATGGGGAAGTCCACTATCGGTCACAGAAGCTGCTGTCTGTAACGTACAGCTGCTCCCTTCACAAGTACCTGCTCCTCTGCAGCATCCAAGTTCACAGTTTGCTTGTGTTCTTAATGGAATTCCCAATTCCTGAGCCTTCATAACTCTGAGCTAAAATTACAGTGCCTGCTGGCCCATGGCCCAGATTCTGGAGCCCCCGAGAAAACGAAATGATAAATAAAAAGGGGTGTGCTTAGAGAGGAGCAAGCACAGCCTTGAAAAGCCGGTGGCCATGTGGTGACACAGATGGAGGCAGAGGAAGGTGTCAGCAAGCAGAGAGAGTGGTTATTAGAGGAGGGAAAAAAGAAGTAAAGATCTTCTAAATAACAGTTCTTTGGGGATTACAACGAGCACTCTCTAACTTTCTCCATTCTCAGTCCAATAATCCAGATAAAAATCCAATTTTCAAAGTAATACAAATTGTTTTATATGAAGTTTCCTATATAAATCCTTAGGGAGTTCTTTGATATGCATTATGGCATATTTTAATCTAAGTTCTGCATTTTAATTGATCCATTGAAAAATAATGTTATAACTAAAATATACTTTTAGAATTTCTTAACCCCCCAGGATGATAATTAACTATCAAAATGTGTTTAGAGCCTGAAATCACAAATCAGAATAGCAAAAGGATTAACTCAGCCAAGCACATCACCGAGGTTGCTTAATTATGCAATAAATTCAGTGAAAACTGTTTTTCCCCCTTTTCCCAAAATGAAAACAGCTTTGTTACTTTGTCTAACATGTTAAAAATTTCTTCGATACAGAAAGTATATAAAATATAAAAATCATCAGGACCCCCCTAGTGGGAATTATCACTATTAACATTTTGATGTATAGCCTTCTAAACTTTTTCATAAGCATATACGTACATAGAAACTATTTCAAAAATAAGATGGTATCCGTACAGTTTGCAACTTACTAATATACTGTTAATACTTACCTAAGTCAATAAATATTCTTTTCCAGTATAATTTTTATTGGCTACATATTTCATTTTATGTATATACCATGATTTATTTAACCGATCTCCTATACAGAGACATTTGGAATTGTTTCTAATATTTCACTATTATAAATAATTTAAAACAATTATAACTGCAAAAAATTAAATATGTGAGTGCTTTATACTTCTCTCTACAGATAAATTTGAAAATCTGATGAATAGATGATTTTCTAGGAACATATAAATTACCAAAAAGGATAAAAACTTAAACAGACCATTAAGTATAGAATTATTTTAATTTTTTAAAAAATTTTTATCTACCTCTCAAAAAGTACCACATCCAGATGATTTTCCAGGTGAAATCACCCAAATCTTTAAAAATTCAATTTATAGTATACCAGAGAAAAGAGAAAAAAATTCTTTCACATTCTTCTTTTAAAATTCAGAATAACATTGCTACCAAACCCAAAAAGATGGCATAGAAAAAGGAAATAGACCAATCTCATTAATGAATATTAATACAAGAATTCTAAGTAAAATTTAGCAAATATAATCTAGATTAAAAAATAAAACACCGAAAAACCTAGAAGAATCCATTTCAGAAATTAGTATTGATCATTATCAAGAAATGTAATAACATAACCTACCATATCACTGGTTAAAAAAAGAAAAACATGTATGATCACCTTAACACATGCCTAAAAGACGTGTAAAAAATAACTCATTTCTGATTTTTAAAAAATTCTAGTGAAATGGGAACATATAGATGCTTTCTTAAGATTATGCATATAGAGCCAAAAACTAGTGAAATGGTAATAGATGAAGAGAAGGCCAAAAGTAGAAAACAACCCAAAAGTCAACATCATCACAAAAACAGAAGTACTGTACCAGCACGATTAAGAACACGACCTCTGAAACTAGAATTCCTGGGGTCAGATTTCACCTCCACCACTATTTGTGTGACCTTGAACAAATTAACTTCTTCATGCCTCAGTTTTCTCATCTGTAAAATGTGATTATTGTACATACTAATGGGGATATTGTAATGATTAAATGAGTCAATGTATATGTAAAGTGCTTAGAATAGCACTGGGCACATAGTGCTATTTCAGTGTACATAAGAATATAAGAAAGCCAAGATCATGAATGAATGAAATACTAAAACCAATGCTGTTAAACTTAGGAACAAGAAAAGAATATTCAAAGTCAACAGTACTATTTAAATTTTTGTTCTGAAAACACTAGTCGAGTGATCAATCAAGAGAAAAACATAACTTTTATAAATGTAGAAAAAATAAAAGATGGAATTACCATTATTTGCAGATAAGACACTATTCCTGAAAATACCAAGAGAATCAACTGAAAACCTATTAGAAACAACAATGAGAATTTACTATGTTTATTTAATTCATTCACCATCCCAGAAAGAACTATTTAAGAGAGAAATATGAAAACATTCTTAACATAGTATAAGCTGTGAACCTGAATTTTTTGAAAACTCACCTTGGCAATTTAATTTGGGGGACTCCCATGTGCCCAAGGCTGTGCAGCTTGAAATTGCATCTTCTGGGCCACTGAAAAATCCTTCTTTGCAAGCATAATGAACCTGGCCGCCAAGCCTAGAGGTATAATTTCCAATGATATAGCCATTTGGGACCTCAGGAGGGGTGCCACAGTCTATTTCTGAAAATAAATTAATGTCAAATGCATTACTATGTGAATGTGAATTTTCAAAATTCATAATCTCTCTCTACCTCTATCCCATTCCCCTTCCCTCCCACCACACATACTCCAGCCATATTTTAAGTAGGCTGGTTCATTTCCACATGACTTCTGGGCACATTTCTATTCAGTCTTCTGACCTTCCATAAGTAATAGCATCTATATATGCACAAAGCTGAAAGAATTTGGCAATACTTCCTAAAGAGAAGCCTAGTCCGATGAAGTGAAAAATTTTAATTGCAAAATACTTTAAGATATATATGCCTTCATAATTTTCAGGGTCACTTTTGAGATGTTGGTCCTAACCAGATCAGCTGTGTTTACTAGCTAACATAATGGTTAATATCAGAATATTTATTAACTGCTAAAAATCCCTGAAGTTTACTAATTTTAGCTTTTTAATATTGCCCCTTCTATCTTGGTTATATTATTTGCTTTATTTCATAGGTTGTACAGATGTGCAAAGGAACAGATAATTTCTACCCAGATCCCTAGCAGAGACCCACAGACACAGAAAAGGGCAGAGCAGCAGAAAGTCACCACCAACAGAAATACACCTTCCAATTCTGCATTCTGTGGCAGAAACCCACCTGTACATGACGTGGCATCTCTGGTTGGGTGGAAAGGCTCAGGCCCACTCTTTGGCACGTATCCATCCATACAGTAGCATTCAAAGCTCCCGTAAGTGTTCACACACCGTCCTCCTTGCCTGCACAGGCCGGAAACCTCACACTCATCTATGTCTTAAGACCCATCCCAAAAACGAGAGGGAGAGAAAAACAGAAAAAGGCGGGGAGAACATTGTGACAGCCATTTCTCACATTCCCAATCTATACTTACAAAGAAATGCATTTGTTTGCAATTGCATAATAATTTTTACATTAATCTTTAAGACTTCTCATATTTCTTGCACATCATAAATTTAACAAATAGTTGTAACGTGTTCTGGAGATTTATAAAAACCAACTATTTGACACTAAACAAAATGACACCAAACAAAACCCAAAAAAGTATGCAAAAAAAAAAGTTTCAATTACTATAAAATAAGGATGCCCATCACCTTATACTAAAATATCTAAAGAACCCCAAATACAAAACAATTGAGACAAGAGTGAAAAATGCTTTCAAAAATGAGCACAGGATAATAGGATAGGTAGTAAGGGGATTCTCACTAACTTTACCAAGATTACAAGGGCTTAAAATAGGCTTCATGAAGGACAGGACATGCTTTTTGGCAGACTTTTCCCCTTGACTGAGGATTATGAGAAGTAGTGGGTACAAAGGTAAAAAGAACGTTTAATAACTCAGAGGCTGGAGAAGAAACCTTTCCGCCAGTTAGCAGTTTTCAGCTCCCTGAACTGGCTTAAAAGACAAAACTGAAAATATTAGAAATTCCATCAGAGCCACACACACTAATTTCACAGGGAGTAAAAAAAGTACCTTATGTGAAATGAGACTTTTCCCAGGACTTGTGCAAGAACCATCAGGGGGACAGTGGACAGGAAGCAGTAGCTTGACTAAAGAAAGTCTGGTTGTCCCCAGACTTTGGGATTTTAAAGACCAGGAATCTTAGGACTCATACGAGGTAGCCAATATTCTATTTTGCCATATAAATACTTCTTTCTCCCCCGCAAAACATACTAATTTCATAAGAACGAAGAAAATAATCTCAGAATTTTTTAAATGCATTTAATGTAATTTTATTGAAATGCACTGTACTCTCATTTTTATCTGTTTGTTTTTTGGTCTTGGATCAATGAACACCTCATCACTCATTGATCACTGTTTGGGAACTAGTAATTGCTGCCGAAGGAGCCGACACAAGCTATGAATTGTGATCAAAGTTCACTTTCAATGCAGCAAACTCTGAGAAGCTCTTTGTGGGGAATTTTTTCCAAAGATGGCTAGCAACAAATCTTCCTCGCCCTTTCTTGCATGCCATTCCTCCCTTCAAGAGTGGAATCCACTTCCCCTCCCCATGGGCTGGCCTTGGGACTCGCTTTGGCCAATAGAATGGGGCAGAAGTAACATTGTACCTGTTCTGACCCTAACCTTGAAGACATCTAGCAGCTTCTTCTTTCCCTTTCTTGGAATCCAGTGGCCTTGCTGTAAGGAAATCTAGGCTATTGTGTACTTGGGAGAGAGAAACCACTCACAAGAGCCTTAAAAGATGAGACATCATGTGACAAGAAAGTCACATGGAGAACTAAGGTGCTCTGACTGATAATCAGTATCAAGGCCCTAGAATGTGAGAGAGGCCTTCTTCTACCTACCAGTCCAGCTCGGACCAACCACCAGCTGAATGTATCCACACAGGGACAAAACCATCCAGCTATGGAATTGTGAGAAATAATAAATTGTTGTTTTAAGTCACTAAATGGGGTAGGGAGAGTTATATAGTGATAGATAATCAAGACACTCCTGATATAGAAAGACATACAGAAGTCCAAATGAGATTAAGAGGATACTGCATCAATAAAAATAAGAGAGGAGTTTCTGAGAAACAATGTGGTCTCAGAAATTAAAAACAAAATATGAATGTCAAAAATAAAAACTCAATAAAGGCATTGAATAATAGGTTAGTCAATGCTGAAAAATAAATTTGCAAATTCCAACTTGAGGAATTCTCCAAAAACACATAGAAATAGGAATTAAGTGAGATAGACTATAGGACAAAAAATGATATGAGGACCAATCCAAAAGATTGAATAGCCACTTAATTTTTTTCAGATTACACTTTTTATACTATTCTGTATCTTTTTGCTTTTCACTCATCCTCCATTCCCATCCCCCTTGGCAACCATCAGTATTCATTTAAGAGGAATTACAGAAGAGAATGGAGTAAATGTGTAAGAATTAATACCAAAAGAAAAAAAATCCCTCAGCTGATATGTTCAAATCTGCATAGCCTTTACAACTGACAGTATGAATGTTGAAACATGAAAAGTCATTCTGAATTTCATGAGTAAGGAAAAAATTTATAAACTTCCCAAGAGAAAGGATTGGAAACCTGTGAGGAAAAGAGAACCCATATACCTAGGACTTCTTGTCTGAAACACTAAATACTAGACAGCAATGGAGTAATATTTATAGAGTTCGAAGGAAAAGAGAACAAAACATCGTGCTATATTTAAACAAAGGAATGACCTTTTAGAACATGAATGATCTCAGGAATTATACCACTGACATTTCTTTTCTGAAAAAGATTTTGAGAATATACGAAAGCCAGTGAAAAACGTCAGAATAAATAATGTCAACAAAGGGAAAGACAAAATAAAACACATCAAAGAGTGCTGGGAAATGAAACTAGTAAAACTTAAGGTTAAACAATTGTTGATAATAAAATCATGGTGCTTTCGGCAACAGTTAAGAAAGGATTAGAAATAACACAAAATAAATTTAATCTCAAGGTAGTACAAACTTTAGAGATGATTTCACCACTGCAGCATACAATATGTGTTCTACATTGGATCCATCATTTTAGCTTATCAAGATTTTTTTATTCCATTCAGGAATTTGTAAAATGTGTATGTATAGCTTTGACACAGAAATCATTTTTCAACCTGTCCACCTGTTCCAAACTCCTCAAAAGACAGTTAAGCGGAAATCAATGGTTTTTCCAGTAGAGTTCTAAAAATAATCAGTACAAATAACTACAGGGCAAAAAACATGGCCTAGCAGCACGGATTTGGAAAAGACCTGGAGTTTCTAGACACTGATCGGCTCTGTATGGGTCACTACAGTGATCAATCAGTTTGCTTTGTGTAGTCATTCAACAAACATATAACAATAATTGTTATAATGATAGCTATTAACAGTTCCTGCACATCATCTGGCACATGCCAAGCACCATTGTAAATACTTCATTATTTACTACGGATTATTTCTATCTTATTTAATCCTCACTATAACCCCGTGAGGCAGATGTTATTATCATCCTTGTTTTACAGATGAAGTAACTGAAACATAGTGGCTAAGTAAGTAGTGGGAAGCCAGGACTGGAAGCCAGATATCTGGCTCCGGAGACCACATTCTTCGCCCCTCTGCCACACAGTCTCTCACATTACAATCTAATTGTGCCAGCGTCCAATCAATAATTCCCCATCCATGGAGATTGTCAATGATATCATCAATCACCTTAACGAAGTCTAGATATATCTGCCTTGTATCACTGAGATTATTATGACATGATTTTGACTTTTAACCCCGTGTTCCCTCTTATGCTCACACACCATCCCCTTTTCTAATCTGTTCTAGAGTCTTGTTTGAATAAACATGTTAAGCTCCTCGGAACAATTTCTCCACGTAGTGGTAAATTCCATGGGTTCTCCGAGGTTTAACGTGTTTGCTTGCAAAAAAAAAAAGTTCTTGGCAACATTATTAACATATTTAACTAATCAAGGGGGAAAATTCCCTTCTACTCTATTCTAAATATGGAACTCTATACATGGGATTCTATATATGGGATTATTTAACTTTATCCGTAGCCAGAACAATTTCTTGTTGCACAGGACACTGACCTGGCCCCAGGGCCCTGGCACTCTACATGCAGCCCTTTCAACTAATAGCATGGGTTTCAAAGTCGAAAAACACCTAGGTAAAAGAGCTGATTCTGCTACTTACTAGATGTACTAATGTCTGTTCCTTGACCTTTCTAAACCACTTCTATAAAATGAAACTAATCATAGTAGGTTTCTTGTGGGGATTAAGTAAAATTGGTGTATAGCACTTAGCACAGTGCCTGGCAGGTAACGAGTCCTCAAAACGTGTCAGCTAGTGTGTGAATGAGTCTTGCCTCTCTACTGACTCAGATATCCCTGGAGCACAACTCCTCCTTCATAACCTACACCCGAGCCCAAGCGTGACCATGAGCAATGTTCTCCGGGTTTCTTGGCTGGGGCCTGGGGAGTGGCCACATGGCTTGTTCCACTGGATTTGCATGCTCTAAGACAGAAGCAGAAAATCCACCTGGAGGACCCTTAGCTGGCACAGGAGTGCCAAAGGGACAAAAGTTTAAACAGAAGCTAGTCAGTGATTAAACACATTACACACAGACTCTTGTCTTGAGAAGTCTTTAAAATCTGAAGACTTTTAGAAGGGACCCAGTGAGAAAAAAGGCATTCAAGAACTTCAAAGTTCATGAAGATGCTCTCGAAGCCTATTTTTCTCCATATCGCCACCTAAGATCTCGCTCTTCCCAACTCTGTGAAGTATGATGAGATAAAAATTACTTTCTTACAACTTAGGAAGTAATTATTTTTTTCTACCATCTTTCCTCCTTAAATGCCAAATTCAACTAGGAAGCCTATATCTTATGAAGCCACGTTAAAGGAAAATACATACCAATTTAAAATCAAGACTGTTAAATTCACATCATTTATTAATATTATCCAGCGTTGGCAAGGAAGTAAAGAATTGTACACCTTCATGAAATGAGCAGTCAGAGAGAATATTGGTATGAATTTTCTTGAAGACACTGGCATTATGTATCAAAATGTAAAATGTTTATCTTTGACACGGACACCATTTCCAGACTTTATAACAAAGAGAAAATTATTTGTAAAGATGTAAGTACAAGAATGTTCACTGTATCATTTCTTGTAATAGAAAAAAAAACAAAAATAATCACGATGATGGGGCGGGGGGACCAGTTAAGTAACGTAGTCCAGTCATATAATGAATTTTCTGTAGTTATTTTAAAAGGTGTTGGATATCTATCTCTAATACTTTTTTAAAATGTTATAATTTACATACAATAAAATGTACCGATCTTAAGTGTTCAGGTCATGATTTTGAAAATCTCCTACAACTACGTAGCCATCATCCAAAACAAGACATAGAATATTCCTATCACCCAGAAAGTGTCCTCAGGCCTCTAGTCCTTCCCCACACACCAAGAAGCAAGTGTGTTTTTACTTCTATCACTATAAACTAGTTTTGCCTGTACTTTATATAGATGAAATCTTTAATAATATAGGCTTCTGAATATGGCATCTTTTGCTCAGCACAATAATTTTGAGGTTCCTCAATGTTGTATGTATCAATAGATAATTCCTCTTTATTGCTGAGTAATATTCCACTCTAGGAATGCATCACAATTTGTTTATCCATCCTTCCTGTTGATAGACATTTAGGCTGTTCTCAGTTTAGGCTATTTTGAATATTCATGTACAAGTCTTTCGTAGACATATATTCTCATTTCTCTTGGGTCATTTTCATTGAAATGAAAGATCATGTGTTGGGAGTGAAGTAAATTTTGTCTTCCCTTATTTCATGGAGTTTGATATGGAGAAAATAACATCATGTGTTATAGAAGTGAAATACATGTTATTAACCTAAAATTATAGTTACAGTATTATATGCATAGAGGCATCTTAAGATTTACCAAAATACAAATTGCTGTTGCTCCAAGATTCATGTTAGGTGATTTTTTTTCCTTTCTCCTTTATACTTTTCCATAATTGCTTAACCTTTCCACATGACTTTGTGTTTCTTTAATATGTAGAAAAAACAAAGCTATATTCCTTCTCATGGAGGAAAAAACATTCTTCTGTGTCCTTGTGGAAAGAACCATCATGGATCATTACACACATTAAAACTAAATGACCCATTTGTCCCTACTCTATCCCACAGCGCCATCCTAAGGTAACCACTCATCCTTTTTGACATATAACTTTTGTTAAAGCAGTAGCTGAATAAATTGAGAACCATTTTCGAGGTCACTCTCAGAGATGAGCAAAGAGCCTGAACTCAAAGAACTAAACGATCTTGTAAATATTAATAGTTTGCTTAGGAAAACCTACTTTATAGACAGTTCATTTATAGATTGTTCAAAGATAAACTTAGGCCAGCTCCTATCCCTATCACTCCTCCCAAAATTTTAAATTAGTGGAGTAAAAAAGAACTCTGTGTACATATATTGTTCTTCTCAACAGGACCTTGAGAAAAAGCCTGAGATATCCATACCCTGGGGCTTGAGCAAGTAAGAGGCAAGAGTAAAGTGTGGGTGATGTCAACCAGCCGGGGGAACTCAGGCGTGCTCCCTTACTACCGAAGTGGGGCAATGGTGCCTTCGTCAAGGACCATTTGGTGGGTGGAGCTCTGGTTGAACCATCTTTTGATTCAGAATCTTTGGCCTCTCTCTCTTTCCTAAGAGCTGGGGTGGTAGCGAAGGCCTGAAGCCATCACCCACACAGTTGGAGACCTAAGCAAGAATCAGGGGGACTCCATAGAGGAGGTAGGCAAGCCAATGGTTACGAGGCTGCTCTGGGCAGTAGGGTACAATACCCTTACCCTGGGCGGAGGTGGGGAGCCTTTTCCTTGGGTTTATCTTTCCTTGCTTCTTCCTTTTTTCAGAGTGGTAAAACATGACTCTTTGGGAATAAATCCAGCCAAAACAAAGAATTGGGATTTGGGGAGCAAAGTACTATTTGGAGAGTGTCCTGGGAGACACCTCAAGACAGCTGCAATCCTACTGAGCAATAGCCCACACAGAGCAAGCAGGATCTCGGTGGGGCTGTGCATTTTTCCTGAGGTCACGGCAGGCTGCTCCAGGATCTGACACAGCAATGCTGCTGAGAAGTTTGTGAGCAACAGTCCCTTGGAGAACAAGGCTCCTGACTTAGGAGAGAAACCAACAGACAACACTGGTGCTGAGAGCAGTAGGGATTTAGGTCCAGGAATGAAGGTGCTTACTTCACCACAGGCAGACCTATGGAGCAGAGAGACCTTTGAGCAGGAGGTTCCAGGAACTGATGAATGCAAAGCACTCATTCCCTCCAGGTTCTTTTTTTCCCCCTCCCTTTCCCCCATTTCTCAGCCAAAGCGGAAGTGCTGTCACATTTCTCTGGAAGAAATGTCCCCAGCCTCTGATACTGCAGGAAATGATCTTAGGGAAAAAAGGTGGCTGCTGCCATCAGTGTCAAGATGGATTCCCAAGATTTGGGGAATGCAAAGTCATAAAAAAGGAACTTCGCCGTTGTCGACAGATATTGCTAGGATCATGACTATTTGAGGTCATATTGTTAGGGAGATGACGGCCCCCGGCCTTATTCCCAGAGCAGTCTAATTTCCCTCCACTTACTCTCAGCTCAACCAAGTCAAACCCATCTCACACTGGAAGTGCCACACAGATTCTTCCTCTAGATTGTGGCTCATGGCAACATTTCCCTGATCCCTAGGAGTCCTTCGGGGGCAGCCTTGGGGGCCAGAACATCTGCAGGTTCTCCAGAACTAGAACCCCTACACTAGAACCCCTGTATTCATTCTTCATCTAACCTTGGTGACATCCCAAAAGCCCCAACCAGCCCCTGAACTTGGCTTGAACCTCGCAAACTATGAGAAACCACAGGTCGCAGGATTCCTCGTGATTCAATAACTATGATTCACATCCTGTGGTTCCAGGCAAACACTGGCTGACTGCTGAGACTCTGTCCCAGCTAAAGTCCACTGATGTTTCTATGGCAATTAAGATTCTGAAAGAAACTCAGTATTGTCAAGAAAAGTCACCCATCAGCTTTTACAAAGTAAAAGTCACGAGAATGACTGCCAAAGAATATGGGGCTTTTTTTTGTTGGATGGGGGATAGAGATGGTATAAAATTAGATAGTGGTGACTGTTGCACAACTTTGTGAATAGAATACACTAAAACCACTGAACTGTATGCTTCCAATGAATAAATTTTATGATACATGAATTATATCTCAATTTCTTTTTAAAAGGAAAGGTCACTAAATAATTATAAGAAGTAAGAGAAATAGAAGCAGAGTCTAGATCAGGCTTGTGTTCCAGGAAGATTGGTTCTTATTAGGCTGACATCTACTTAACCCTTTCATAAAATATTTCTTTCTTCTTCTTCTCCCTACATTTTAAAAAAGTAGAATGCATCCTTGAGAACTATAGTGATAGTTATAAAAGATTTTCCTGGCTAACTCCCACAGCCTTGAAAACACAATTTCAGGTATCACGTCCTCCACAAGACTCCCCACCTCCTTTCCCACATGCAGCATAAGTGTCCCTGTGGATTCCGGATTCTAGTAAGTGCCCTTTGCTTACCTATCACTAACACTGTATTCTGAAATTAGCTGTCTGCATCACCTCCCACTAGCACAGCCTTGGCACGTAGAAGTGCATGAGAAACATATATTGAATGAACTGAACACCAGATCCTCATCTTGTGAGTTTTTCTTTTTAAATTGGTATCTTTTTTTTTTTTTCAAACGCACCTCATTTCACTCTGCAACACTGCACTTCTGCAATCATGTAGCAAGTAATTTGCTACCTAAAACAACAGGATATTATAAAATGTCTTCTCTGAGGCACTGTGCTCATCCATGCCAAGAATAAATCAAATGTACCCTTTGAGGGATCTTTACCTGGTACAGATCAGGAGAGAGAGTGAATCAGAGCATCAGAATCTGCGGTTCTTGGAGGGTAAGAAGAAAAACCAGGTTCTCCTCTCCCTTTATTTTCCCTGAAAACCTTTAAACAGTGCAGCTTTTAAGCAGAGTCATGAAGTCTATGCAAAACCATCTTAAGACTCGGCAGTCTTCTCCTGCCTTTGCTCTTCATGACTGTTCAAAGATTTCCTTAGAAAACCAAAGAGCTCTATTATCATGGCACTTTGTAAGTAGAGTTACAAATACAGGGGCCACTAGATAATACAGGGGCCACTAGAAATGAGGAAGGTTTTGCCCACCCCTTGCACTCAATCCACATATACCCCCAGAAATCTGACCATCAAAGCTAGTGAGGTCTAAAAAGTTGCACTCCTCACTCAGCATATTCCTGTGGGAGGTGAGCCCACATCCCAGCAGCACCGCATTCTGATCTCCCAGGAGCCAGCATCACGGTGCTCACCCCCTGGCCCTTAGTAGGTAGTGCCCACAGAACTGGCGAGTGCCAGAGTCACCCCACGAACACCCTACCTTGGGGTTACAGGAACCTGCAGATGGCACACCATCTCTGAAAGTTCTGCTTTGTAGTTTATTATAAAAATGTTCAAACACACAGAACAAGAAAAAGAGTATTACAGTGAACTCTCATAGACCCACCCAAGATGCAACAATTGTTCACATTTTACCATTTAAAGTAACTTACTGATGTAATAACACTAGATACTTCAATAATAACACCCGTAGGTACTTCAGCATGCATCTCCCAGAATAAGAATAGTATCCTATGTAAATGTATAGTGTAAAGAGTGTAGTCTATAATATTTCAATAACTATGTATAGTATCAGATGGGTACTAGATTTATTGGGCTGATAGCTTTGTGAGTTATATAGGTGTCTAATCACTATGTTGTACAACTGAAACTAATGTAATATTGTGTGCCAACTATAACTGAAAAATAAAAAAATATTATTAAAAAAAAGAAAGTATCCTAAATACCACAATACTGTTACGTCATCTAATAAATTAACAATAATTCCTTAATATTAACTAATACCCAGTCTATGTCTGAATCTCCCTTACAGATATTCTTACAGGAGAGTCGCTCCCTTACACCACAGCCCTGCGCCCTTCCTCCCCGACACCCCAGATCCTGCATGGCCATCACCGAGCTGCCATCGCTGTGGCCCCTTTCTTGAGTACCTGTGCAAAAGGTGCCATCGTTGGGAATGAACGTCTTGTTGTTGTTGGTGGCTCGATATCCTTCCAGGCAAATGCAATAAAAGCCTCCGAGTGTGTTGTGACAAGATGTGTGGTTCCCACAGACCACGGTGGCCCCGAACTGGCACTCGTTTTTATCTGTCGGTATATTGAGACAACACAAAGGAAGAGCTATCAGTCCATACCATGTTTTACACCCCAGACCCTTCTCCTCTGCTATGGACTTGGGAATCAATATTCTGTGACAACAGCTTGATGACATATTTTCCCAGCCTCTTTTCCTGTCACCGTGCTTCTCAGACTACAGGGCAGGACACGGGTCCCTCGCAGTCATGCACCCCGGTGTGTACGAAACCACAAGAGAAATCCAACATCTCAATCTGGCAATCCCTCTTATCTGAAGACTGGGAGAAAGGGATTCTTTTTTGCACTTTTCCACACTGGAAAAGATCACGTCACATGCCTGGGGCAACAAAGCAGAATCCCACTTCTCCAGCTCGGCCGTTCTTGCTTTCTCATGAAAGCCACAGTAAGATGATTTTACATCCAGTGATTAACTGGAAAATTTGTTACTTCTGAGTTACCAGGAAACACAATAGAATTAGTGCTTAAGCCTCATCTGGGAACAGGGCTAATACTGTGGCAGGAACAGCTCCTGCTAATCGTCAATGACCCATGTGAATAACATTAGTCACCAGAGCAGTGGAGCCGGAGTGAGTATGGGAGTCTTGATGAGTCGACAGAAGACTGCCCTGAGTATTTTTAATTCCACAATTTGACACAGATGCAAAATGAAAATAAAGCTCCCTACCATCTCTGTCCTCTAGCCCAGGGGTCAGCAAACTTTTGCTGTAAATGTAAAGGGCCAGTCACGGGTCTCTGGTTACAACTGCTGGGCCACGCTTTTGGAGCCTAAAGCAGCCATAGACAATAGGCAAACAAATGAACAAAGCTGTGTTCTAAGAAAACTACAAAAACAGGCAGCAGCCAAATTTGGCCCTCAGACCAGAGTTTTCTGACACTGCCTAGCCTCTACCATCAAAAGAAACTCCTGTGACCAATTTCATATGCATCCTGTTAGAGCTCATCTATTCAGCTAGTGGCTTGTTTTTTGGGGGTGGGGGGAGTTGGAGGGGTAAGAGAGAGGGGCTAATCAACTTGTGAACTGGAGTTTTCCTGTTTGTTTGTTCGTTAGGGTTTTATTACATTAGTGGTTTCCTCAAAGCAGTTCCATGGCTTCTCACAATTGCATTCATTTCCTGCTAACTCAAAAGTACCACCTCCACCTCCCCAAAAAAAAAAAACCCAAAAAACAAAAACCTCTGGTGTTGTTTTGTTTTGGTTTCCATTTTTCTTATATAACCCTTGTTAAAATTTAATTGAACCTGGAGCATGATTCATCGTTAAAACTGTCTGTGGTAAGATCTGCATGAGCACGTAGACAGGACAGGCCTTCAAGCCAGAGCCAAGCCAAGTGTCCAGGCCAGCTTACCCAGCGCTGGGGTTTCAGACACAAGCCCAGCTGCCCATAAAACGAGATATTCCTGTCCTTTGCCTTTCCTGCCATTGTTTCTAAGGTATTTCTCCCTTGCCGACTTCACCAGAAGGGATTATTTAGGTTTGCAGAAGATTCTGGAATTCTTAGGTTTCCTGTCCTAATACTTACAGCGCCTCTGGCACATGCATAACCTCACCTGTAATGCGTGGCACGGTTTTAGCAGGCCAGATACTGGGATATGCAGTGTCTAGTGTTTGAGAGCAAGCATCCCCTAAATTAATAAAGTCCCCTCCTTCCATGGAGAAGTTTCTATTGTTCAGAAGTCAAGGAGCAATCCAGAGGGCAGGGAGTGTCCAGAGAGGAAGACCTCAGCAGGGGCGGGAGCAGAAAAAGATTATCCACACTCTTCAAATCCAACTTGGTTTCCAAGCCCCTGCTAGCAAGGGGTGGAGATGGAGGGGGTGGGAGAAATGACCTCAGGAACCTCAGACTACAGGGCAGCCACAATTCTCGGTGGGCAGAATCAAAGAGAGAGGCTGTCAAAGAAGGCACAGCTCCAGCCTGCAAGAATCGACAATGGTGTGTGATTGTGAAAGCTGGCACTTGTGAAGTAGAATATAACTTTTTGAACTCAAAACTGAG
>PVKZ01002737.1:112018-192009 GCA_004027375.1 Macroglossus sobrinus | reverse complement strand
CTCCATGAGACACTGTACCCGTCGAGTCACCTCTCTGAGACTCAGTTTCCTTCCCTCACGCGAGCCTCTCACCAATGTGAGTGCAACTCGAGAGTCTAAAGATTTCCGAGCTGGCCCCTTAAGTTTGGCGAGCCACTTGCTTCACCGATGCTCACACGAGCAGCCATCTGTTAGGACTGATTGGGAGACAGTGTATTAAGTTATCAGACTGTCACCTCCTGAGGAATTTTCATGAGTCGTTTTGACTTTAGAAGGCCCCCACTGCATAGAAGAGACTCCGCTATGCAGGTCCAACAAAGAGAGAGAGAGATGGTAGATAACTAGAGATGGGTTTGTGCAGGTCGGCCTCGAATATTCCAAGACTCCGCACATTCAGTCACGTTCCAAGAAAGCGAACAGAATGAACACTGGAGTGAGTGCAGCCCCAGGATCCACGTACCAGACAGAAGTGTAAATAAACCGTCGATGGTCACCACGCTGGGCAATGAGCTTACGGAAGAGGTTGTTTCTTGCAGTGACTGTCAAAGTCTGCTTGCAGTTGACCCTGTGATGCTTAGTGTGACTGCATCTTATTCTAAGGAAAGTAATGCAGAAGCACTGCCTTTTCAGAATAAAGATCTTGGCTCTGTCCCTTGCTGCCGAGATGCTGTGACATCCCCAGATGCTGGAAATGCTGCCTGCAGAGAGCTTTCAGCTGTCAGTCACACGGTCACACTCTGTTAGGGGTGGCCTACATCCGATGGCCAATGGTGGCAGAGGTGCAAAGGCCCAAGTATTTGGGCCCAGCTTGAGACAACATTAAAGGGCCATTCTAGTTCCAGAACTTTCCATGCAGTCAACTATGGCTTTGAGCCTCAGTTCCAGTTCAACCTGTCCTGACACCCCACCCCCAAACCCTTCTCCTCTCTTCCACAGGTGCTCTGAGTAAACTCTTCCATGCCCAGCTCCATCTCAGAGGGCTCCCCGGCAACACTGGCTGACGGTGTTGACCTTGGATGGCTTAATCTCTTCATGACTTGTGTCCTTTTCTGTAAAATGGAGTAAGAAGAGTGTTTGCCTCATCGGCTGGTTGCGAACGTTGAATAAGATAACGTGTAAAATGTCTAATGCGGTAAGTACGTAGTAATTGTTACCTGTTACTCTTTTGATTCATTTTCTGCCCCTGAACATGAGGTCATGTTAGGAGGGGTTCTGCTGAATGATAGTCATTCCTAGACGTTCTAATCATACTGGGCTTTGCTCACATCTCCTTGTGGCAGGTATATCCCATATGCCCTAGGTCCCTGCTCCATCCTGCTCTGTGCCTACACTACACCAATGGATTGCACCCATATCTGCCAACTTCCAGTTGGGTTTAGCCAACAGGAAGCCCCAGCAGGAGGCAGGAAGGTAAAAGGTTGTAGTATTTACTCTGGGGCATTTGCCTTGGGCTGAAAGTGACCTCAACCAAGAGTTACAACTCCTCTCAAAGTAACTGTTTCCACGAGTTTCTCTTTCTGACTTCCAATAACTGCTATTTCCTCTCATCCCTTTAAACCTAGGAAACCCTGATCAGTTTGCTGTTACTATTCACGAAACACTCCCAGCTCCCTATAGTATCTCTGCATCCTGCCCAAACCTTCATAAATAGTCTCCTTATTAAATTCCCTTCAAATTCCCCAATGTGTGGCATCATTTTTCCTTCTGGGATCCTCACTGAGTTATTATTTTTCATTCAACAAACTTAACTGAGCCCACGTTGTAAGCCAAACAATGTACCGGACACCTTCAGGAGCCTAAATCAGCTCAGTCTTTAAATGTGATAGCAAAGGTGGTCCCTGGATCCCAGGAGCTTGAACAGGAAGAGTTGCCCGACCCAGGAAGGGGGACCTGGTAGTTCAATTCACACTGGTATGCTAATGGGCTACCCACATTCTGCTTCTTTCCAAGGCATTTTCATTCCCAAACTCTGGTAGGGAAACAGGGGCGATCCTGTTCTTGGCTTTCCCTACCAAGCACTGTGCAGAATTTAGAAGTTGAAACCCAGTCAACGTAAATTGTAGCTCCAATTATTTTTATAGGGCCAGCTGTTCTTTCCCCATAAACGAGGACTAGGGAGGAAGAAGGTAAGGCTTAAGCCAAAGTTATTCATTTCTTGCTGATGGAATGTGAGGCAGTGTAACCCCTGGGTTGGAAAAGCATTTTGTGGTAGTACAGCCTTTCCACAAAACACCACTTACTGCTGCTCTTGACCGATTGTGAGGAAGGAGGGACCCGGAACAGCCAAGTAGGAGGAAGTGGACGGAGGGAGGGTCGGTGAGGCAAATCCTCAGCCTGTTCGCTCGGAAGCATGACAGTAGGAATCCCCGCTGAGAAGGAGCCAGCCTACTCCACTCCAAGAAGGGTCTAAAGCAGCCTGCGCTTCTCCCCTAGGGGAAAACCTGTCCCTTGTCCAAGTTCCCACTTCCTTCCTGCAAAGCGTGAAGTTGCGATGGAAACAGTCAGCCCTGTTTATGTTGCCTGTAACATGGCCCTACCCAGAGGAATGAGCCCTGCACGAACGGGGGTGTTCCAAACGCGGCTGCTCTGAGATCTGGACCTGGGATCTGAGCATGTGGCTGTGGCTGCTCTGGGGAAGCGGATGGCACCGGGAGAATCTGGGGTGTCTGTCTCTTTGCCTTGCAAGTCGCTTCAGAGGCTTCCCAGCCCATAGCGCCATTCCACCAGCCTCTCGCTACCTCCGCCTCAGAAGAGAAACCCATAGAAACTGATAGGAGTGATGGTGATGGGAGGGCTCTTTAGTTAGCCAGGATAAAGGTTTAACCTCTACAGCAAAAGGCTGAAATAAGGCATCCAAGGCTATGAGGGTGGCTTTCACAGGGCGAGAGACCCCCAAGCTCTTTGCCTTGGGTTACTCTGCCATCTTCAACATGAGAATTCACCACCACCGTCTAAGAGGGCTGCAGCTCACTCGGCCAGGAAGGAAGAAAGAGGAAGCAGAGGACACATCCGGGTTGTTCCACGGCATAACCAGGAAGTTGTACATGTCACCCGCTCTCACATCTCATTGGCCAGAATTTAGTCACATGGCCATGAATAGCTGCAAGGGAGACTGGGGAATGTAGTTTTTATCTGGATAACATTGTCCCCAGCTACTACTTGGTATTCTAAAAATAATTCTCTGCCAGCAGAACAGTCTAATAGTGATTTAAAATGTAGATTTCGGAGTCAGGTAGTTGAGGGTTTGACTCCCAGCTCCCCAACTTTCTTCTTGTGGTCAGTGGATACCAAGGCACAGTGACCCACATGGCCAGAAGAGAGAATATGTAGGAGAATAAGGGAGGATGTTTGAGAGATGAGATGCAGCTTGATCATGGATGAGCACAGACACCTGGCTAAAGAGTCCTATGGGCACTGTGGAGCCATCGGAAGTGTTGGAATGGGAGAAGAGGAATATAATCAAGGCTCAACTGGAAAAGGGTAGTTCTAATGGATATTTCCTGGCTTGAATGTGGTCTGTGAGAGAGTCTTATGACTCTTCCAAACAGCTATGTGGACAAGACATTGATCCAACTCCTTAGGGGCGTGGCCTGCCATCAGCCCTCTTTGCGGGGCCCATGGCATAGAGCAGGGGTCAGCTTCCTTTATAAGGGCCAGATAGTCAATGTTTTAAATTTTCATGCCAGAGATTTGGGTGCAATTACTCAGCAACCGCAGGTAATGTGCAAACAAATAAATACAGCCGTGTTCCAATAAAACTTTATTTACAAAAATAGACTGCAGGCCACACTTGGTTCACAGGCTGTAGTTTGCCACTTCCCAGGATAGGGAATTTTAAAAGTATCTGTAAAATGAATGCTGTAAAACACTATAAAATGAAATTTCTAGTCGATATGATGCTTCAGAACACATCTCACTGTTCTCTTCATAAACCATTGTGGGCACCCCATAACCAGGGGAAAGTTCAAGGTTTGCGGGGACTGAAGTTTACACTATTCAGGAGGCCCACTTAAGAAGAATAAAATAAAATTATGGGTGCACAGTTAAGTATGAAAGTGAATTTTTATTTAACACGAGGAAAGACATCACAATAAATTTTCAAAAGCTGACAAATATAAATGGCACAAAATGCATTAAAATAACAGTAATTTTATTAATGAATTTCCTGACAGTGTATAATATTCCCCCTATACTTTGGAGGGCTGCATGTTCTGTCTCTTCATATAAACAATTTTATTTACATAGTCACTCTGGAAAATCAGTCTTTCCTCCAACAAATTTTTTCCTCCACGGCTCACATATTTTGGGGGCCAGGTGATATAGGACATGTTCATGCCACAACCTAGGTAGCAGGCATATTTCTAGAAGCCATTTGGACAGCCTGGCAGTAACTATATACAGAATAACTATAAACCACAAAAATAATATACCACTAAACCAAAACCAAACATATTACCAATTCAACTTCCCCTTCGTTGAATCCCAGAAATGTCTGAGGTCACGAGGGAAGCGTGACGGAGAGGAAGTTGGAATAGAAAGAGAAAAGGGTCTTAATTTGTCCTTAGGCCAATTTTACAAAACTGATGGCCATGTGCACACATCGCTGGGCCTTCCCCAGGAGGGAAGGTGAGCGGCCCAGAAGTGTAGCATCTGGGTAAATGTACTTACATGCCACAGACTTAGCAGGCAATATTTTTGTGCTTAAGAATTGGCATAGGAGTCCAAGCCTCCCAGACTCCTTTGTGGCAGCTTTCTGCTCCACCTTGGAATTAAAAAAAAGGGGGGTTATGTAAAGAAAGTAATTCTGCTTTAGCTTCCAGGAGTCCTTATGAAATAAAAATGTGTTCATTTTTAAAGACAAAAAAAAATCAGTAAGTGAAGCAACCTCACTAAAGAAAATTTGAACTTTTTTCAACAAAACTTTTCCCAGTGTCATCAAATTCCACCCCACTATCCCCCACCTCCGCCAAGAGGCACAGAGGTTTCAAGTTCCGATTTAAATTTAGATGCTGTCTTTTCTGATGGGGCTTGAAAGTTGAAAGAAAGAAAAAATAAGTCTTCCCTCTTGGATTAAAAACCATCCACAGATTCCATTTCCTGAATTTCCCAGAGCAGATAAATTATTACTGAAAGCTGGCAAACCAAAAACCAACGCGCTTGCTTCAAAGAGGGGATCTCGGATAACTGGGAGTAAAGAGTCTGTCTCACCTCTGTGTTTCAAAATATCAGGAAGAACCAAACCTCAATAAAAAATGTTTGTCTATGTTAGAAGCTTAGCTAGATGTGGATGAAGGGGGATGATCATTTCTCTAGAATACATTTTCCCAAACTGAGGTCTGTTCAACTATGGTTAGGGCTGTGACCAAAAAAGGTTGGAGAAAGCAGTGTGAAATAGTTTATAGAAATATGAATGATTAGAAATGATTATGAAACTATAGGAAAAGCAGACATATAAGTTAAAACATAGATTAAGCCACTTGATCAAAGAGACCTCTAAATACAGTGGCTAGAACATGATAAATGCTTATTTTTCATTGTAGAAATGTAGAAATCTGGGTAGGCAGTCAAGGGCTTGGTGGCTCATTTACGTCAGGGACCCAGCTTCCTTCCACCTTGTGCCTCAGCTATCTTTTAACATATGGTGTCCTTGTGATCCAAGATGGCTGCTACAGCTTCTGACATCAAGTCTGCATTCCAGCCTTCTTTCTGAGAAGGGTGGCAGGAAGAAGAGGATATACCTTGAAATGTCCTTTCAAGAACATTACCTTGAAAAGCTCACATCATTTCTGCTTTGCCTTAATCACATTGCCACACCTAGCTATAAGGCTGGCTGGGAAATGTGATCTTTATTCTAATTATCCAAGGGTATAGCTAAAATTGAGAGGCTCTATTACTAAAGAAAGGGGAGAAAGGTATTGAGAGAAATTTATCAGTCTCTGCCATGGTAGTCAAATGAAGACACCTTTTATATGTACTTGTCATACCCACTAACTAATAATTCAGAGCTTACTCTCCCCACTTCCCAGGCATGCTCTTCTGATTCATTTATTGAATAAACTTTTGAGTGTCTAACACATCCCAAGTGCTATTCTCGCAGCAAAGTCCCTGCTCTCATTGAATGTACATCCTAGTGGGTGAGCTGTAAAAGTAAAAAATAAATGACTAAGGTTTTCAAAGAGAGATGAGCGCTGTTAAAATAATGTACCAAGGTTTGGATGTAGGAGTGAGTGTCACAAGGAGAATGTTAGACTGAATGGCCCTGGAATGCCTCTCTGAGGAGGTGACATTTAAGTGGAGACCTGCATCACATGGAGCCAGTCATGTGAAGATGTGGGAGCAGAGGGTTCCAGGCGGAGGAAACAGCCAGAGCTACAGGACAGGTGGGAATGAACACAGCCTGGTCAAGGAGAAAGAAGGCTGGGGCCTAGTGAGCATGGAATGAGCTGAGAGATGAAGCAGAAAAATAAGTCAGGATTAGATCTCACAAGGCCCTGAAGGACATAGTAGGGAGTTTCTATGATTTCAATCCTTGGGGTGGGGCGTTACTATGATGACTTTTCAGAAGTTGCTCTGACTTGAAAGAGGAAAAAGCTAGAATGTGTTGAATTATGAATTCATGATTGGGGTTCTCCAATATGTTTGTGACCTTGTAGAGTGTTCTATACCCAGAGGAAGCATGTCCACCGTTTCTTATCTGTCCTTCCCAGTCAGGACTCTCAGAAGAGACTGGGGCAGGTGGTAGCATCCCCGTGTGACAAATAAGCACGGCACACCTCAGAGAGACTCAGTGGCTGTTCTGAGACCACACAGCTGGCAAGTGGTAGGAGAAAGACTGGAAACTTGTCTTCACTTTTAGAGCAGTCTATCTCACATCCAGTCCCAAAAGAAATTAGTCATGAAGAAAAACAAGCAAAAAATAATGATGACTTCACTTAAACAAGATATCTACATTTTTTATACACATACACAAACATATACACATAGAGATAGATAGGTAAGTAGGTAGGTAGGTAGGTAGGTAAGTAGGTAGGTAGGTAGGTAGGTAGATAAGTAGGTAGGTAGGTAGCCAGACAGACAGATACAGACATGTTATAAAAATGTCTGTGTTTTCGCTTGCCTGAGTGTACACAGACTGATATATTGCTATGGCTAGCTCTATTATACCCTTCCCACATCTTCTATGTGGTTTATTAAATTCTCTTCAATGACTTGTTTGAGTGTGTCATGTTTTTCCTATTGGGACCTGACTGATATAAAAATATCGGGGTGAAAAAAAAATCTCAGCAAGATATTATCTGTGATTATCTGTGTGTTAGTGAACATATAGGATATTCAAACACACAAGTGTGTATGTATAAAATATATGTCGCTACCAGCTAATTGAATATTCATGACATGCTATTTGTCTTCCATTATTCATTTTCTTTTTTGAGTAAGGGATTCCTCCAAATTTTAGCTAAGTAGGTGGTCATCTAGTTGAAGACTACATTTCCCAGCCTCCCTTGCAGTTAGCTGTCGTTGTGTGACTAAGTTCAGACCAATAGGAGGTGAAGAGATAGGCCAAGCCTGAGCACATGACACCATGGAACTGCCATTTCAGCCCTTGATGGCTTATACTTGGACTGATAGGAGAGAGAGACAGAGAGAGAGAGAGAGAGAGAGAGAGAGAGAGAGAGAGAGAGAGAGAGAGAGAGAGAGAGAGACTAGCTTATTTAAGTTACTGTCAATTTGGGTCTCTGAACCTATATCCTGATTAATTTATATGTCAAAATAGGCCAGGATGTTTGTGCTGAGAAAGAAATGTTCTCACAGCTTCTGTGTGTGGAGAGCGGTGAGCATGGGAAGAAGAAACATCGGCTTCCGTCTCTGTTTCTTCCATCTTGGGATCCTTTGGCTCAGATTTCCTTCCTCTCGCACCTCACCATAGCCCTCCGTAAAACGCAGTAATCTTCCTGCTGACAGGGTGGGCTTGGCAGAACAGTCATCGACATCACTCAGGAGCAGGCACCGTAGCCCCACGATGGGCTGTAATGGGTACCAGCACGACACGACTTGGGCTCTGAAGTCAGACAACTCGTGTTCGAATCCTGGCTTAGTCACGTACTAGCTTTTAAAAGAGATTAGTGGGATCTGTTTGATCCTAATTGAAAAAATGGTTTGGGAGCCAAAAAAAAGAAAGTGCTTTCAAATTCTGAAAGCAGGTTAAATGACACAGATCTCTCTCGTGGGGGGAGATGATGGGGTGTGTGAAGACTCCTTGGGGCGGGGGTGGTCAGAGCCATCAACACCTTCCTCACCATTCTATTTATTGACTTCCACTGGATTCGAGTGAGTAAGGAGGGATGGAATTACTCCAAGATTTGAATCAGCACCGAAGTCAAGTTCTGCCTTTTGTTAAAGGGGAATCCTTGCTCCCTGGATAGGCTAAGGCAATGATTCAAAGCAGATATGTCTGGGAGATGGCGGGACAGAGGGGAAAGTGGTCTCAGCTAGAGCTCTGGGGAGAGTAAACACACAGGGAGTTTCTGCCTCGGGAGAAAGAACATTGATCTGTGAGTCCATCATCATGTGTGCTTTCTCGGGAAGGTTCCAGGGAAGGGTTAAATAGGAGGGGGCAGTCGAGTCAGGTCTGCTGTGAAGCTCAGGGACTGGGGAGAAGTATTGATTTCCTGTGAGCCACTTCGGCTGACCCATTAGTTCCAGCTCACCAAGAAGGTGGAAAATATGCAAGTTGCACTTGGCTGCATTTTTAATGCTCCCTTACTGGGACCATCCAATGTCTTGCAAATGAATGCATGGGGGTGGGGTCAAGGGTACAGGACACTAAGTGAGAAGTGGTCTGGGCACCAGTGAGCTTCTGATAGATGCATGCCGACATCACTCTCCCCAGCTCTGGTGACAGAGTGGACACTGCATCGATTAACTCTTGAACTGGATGCTGCTTGTGAAGGAAAAAGCTAACAGTTCTTAGCCACCTTATAGCTTTGAACTTCGGGCTCTAGAACTCAGCACTGAACTTCTTCTGTTCATTACCCAGGTTGTTAAGAGTCATACTGCATGGACGAATTGCATTTCCAGCACTTGCTACCTCCTTGAGCGAATAACTCAAACGATGTCAAGATTTTATTTTTCCTACCTCTAAGATGGAGAGCATTATAGTACCATCTTATGGTTTCCTTTAGTTTTGGAGATCAGATGATATCACCTGTGAAAAGTGCTTGACCTAGAGCCTGATTCACAGAAATGCTCAGCATACTTTAAAAACTTTATGATTATGTTATATACTTTTTGCATTCCATAAGAAGCAGATTTCAAAGAATCGAGTCCAAAGGAAAGAGAGAAAATGGAGCTGTCTTGGAGTAAAATTTTGATATTTTGCCAAAATTAAATTAGTTTTGATCCTAAGGAGATTGTGATAAAGTAGGATGTATATTGTAACCCTGAGAGCAACTACTAAGAAAATAACTAAAAAAAAATTAGTAAAAATATCAGCAAAGGAATTAAAATGGTACACTAAAAAGTATTTATTTAACATAGAAGATGGTGAAAGAGCCAGTCCTCACAGGTCATTGATATCTTTTTAGATAATAAGCCTATTGTCCTTTAAATGATCAGTTGGAGCAGAGGGATCACATGATCTAACCAGCTGTGGCATAATTAAATCAACTGGTCCAATCAGCTACAGCTAAGGAATCACTCAACCAAATGAACTGGTCCATCAGAAAGAAACCACATGGTTCATTTGCCCACTTAAACCAGCCATGGATGGGATACTTCTAGAAGGAGCTATGAACTCAGCATCTAAATACATCAGAAGAGGGGGACAGATGAGCTGTTGTTATAGAGACTTTGTTTTAATAAGGACCTATGACACAGTGTTGAGGAGAGAGAAAAGGGATGGAAAATTAGGCTCAGAGCAAGAAAGAGAGCTATAGCTCCATCTGAGTGCCCAGACCCCTTGATCATTCCAATGGTAAGATTCATCATCCAGTGGAAGAGAAGACCAGGAAGGCCCACAGCATCTGGGAACCATGGCTGGGATTTCGGTGTGACCCCAGGGACCAGTCTGGAAGAGTGGGTCTTGGGAAGTGGATTGACCTGAGTGTTGTGTTACCACCTCTGCCCACTCCGGCCACAGGCGGGAGCCCTGCCCAGGACTCCTGTTGCCTGACAAACCACACGATGCCAACCTCATGCTGGACCCCGTGGGAGCCCGTGCATGAGCCAGATCCTGGTGCGTCTTAAGTGAGGGCCCTGTGGTGTCGGTGGCCTGGGTCCTGGGGTCAAGCTTCTAAAATCCTGTTTTTCTCTCCTTTATAGTTCGGTCTCTCTTGCCCATCAGCCTTTTCCCATGGCATTCCCACTACGGAGAATACGTCTCCTCCCCTTTATCTGGATGCCCCGCCCCCCTACCACATATATCCACTCTTCTAGCCTGAAATGAAATGAACAATAATAACCAAAAAGAACAGAGACCCATTCCCAGTGCAGCCTCTCACCTTGAGACTGGGACAGGCTATGCAACCTCACCATGCCTCAGTTTATTCATCTATCAAAGGAGTATAACAAAATGAGTACAATAATATTTCGATGAGTTATTTTGAGAATTACATTTTAAAAAATGTGTTGAATTTGGCATGGCATGTGGAACAAAAAAATATCTCAGTAAGTTAACATTTTGAGGACCATGAGAATGACAGTGAAGATGAAGAAGATGATGATGTAACATGTCACCTCTTCCGGGAAGCTTTCCCTGGTTCTGGCAAAGATGTCTTCTCAGTGCTCCTGAGCATTCCCCTATCATAACACTCACTGTCATTGCTCGTAGTCTATCTCTCTCCATCAGTAGATAATAAATTCTTTGTAGGCAGCAACTGTGTCCTATTCATCATTATAGCTGTGACACCCAGCCTAGGTTTGGACATATAGTGGGCACTAGAGTGTCTGCTCAAAGTCGTGGCCTCCTGTAGCACTTTTGTCTCTCCCATGGATTGTTCAGAACGTGGGCTATGGAATTACACAGACCCGTACGTGTGTTTATTACCTACCACATTTAAGCTGTGACACCTGGGTCAGGTTACTTAACCTCTCTGTGCTTTATTCCTCTCAGCTCTGAGATGGGGATTAATAACAGTCCCTACCCTATCAGGTTGTTGTAAACACGAAGTAATAGAATAAACATGTAAAGGTCAGCTTGTTCATTCATCAAATATTTATCGAGTACCAGCTACGTGAAAGGCGATATTCTAGAAGCTGGGGAGCAACACAGAAGTTGCTGCCCTCGTGAGGGAAGGCAGACCACAAACAAAACTCCAAACAAATGCATAATAAGGTAGAAGGAAACAATATAAGGTAAAGGGATAGAGTTGGGGATCGGACTCAATAAATATTTATCGTTCTCACTAAGATCCCAGCCAGAACACACCCACGGGGGAAAGCAGAGAAGCAGCCAAACCTTGGGACCTGGAGAGTTTAGATCCCAGGCTCCTTCTGCAGCCCTGGGCAGAGAGGCTGGTTCTGGCTCCCATACCCCTGGAGCTGATTCCGCTCCCTCCTGGGGCGGGGTGAGGGGGAGAGCGAAAGCCCACTTTTCATGACACCTGTAGTAATCCTGGGTGGAATGTATCTGAAAAGATGCAGGAGAAATTCTTAAAATATATTTCTCTCCAACCACAATATATTCCATATGCTTAGAAACGGCCGGGGAGGGAGCCTGGTGCGCTGTTACCTCTGGTAAATGTTTCTCTCCCACACTGGGGAAATCCTTATCAGGGGGCTCGCCTACCTGACAGCTGGAAGGAATTTAGCAGAAAATGCAAAGTGCTATTGCAAAAAAGGAATCAAAACCGCAAGAGGACTTGAGAGCTTCTCTCGAAAGGTTTAAGGCTTCAGGACAGCTTAGCTTGGGGGAAAAGCAATTTCTGGGGGGCAGGGTGGGTGTTGAGAGACCCTCCCCCTGCTAGGACTTGCTATGCGACCTTGGGAAGGTCATGGGACCCCTCAGAGTTTCACTGTCCCCCTGTGAAAAATGACTGTGAGCTCTACGTTGAGAATTCTGTTAACCGCAGAGGGAGGGATCCGTTTATGAATCTGTGGATTATTCTGTGGGTTCTTCCCACGGACAGCGGAGGAAACAGTCTCTTGGGGCCATTGAGCAGAAACCAAGGGGATGGAGACTCTGGAACTCAGTGGTTTTCAATCTTAGGGCCGTTTTGGCATCATTAGGGAATGTTAAAAAATATAGAAGTTCCACCACCTGGAGATGGTGACCCGGAGTTGGGAAGTTTTTTTTTTTAAAAAAAAAAACCAAGTAGCACTGACGTTTGAACAAAGGTGGGTTTCGGGGACTGGTCTGCTGACCTTGCTCATCCAATTCTTTCTCTTTCCTTTGTGTTCTGGGGCCGATGATGACATCTCCTCAAAAGAGCCATGTATGACTTGCTTTGGAAAAACAGACAGATTCTAGTCCCATCTCTGCCACTGAATTGCTGTGTGACAACTGACAAGCTGACTTCTCTAGGCACCAGTTTCCTCATTTGTAAAATGGGGATAAACATCGTAGCACCCGTGTCATAGTTTTTCCAGGGGGTCCATGGAGACAAGCCTTCGGCGTGTGCCTGGTACACGGTCAATGTGCTGTGATGGCGATAATTAACGATGTTTGGCAATGACCTCTTGGGGACATGCTCCAGGCTCCTTAAAGCAGTGGTTCTCACACTTGAACGTGCATCAGAACCACCAGGAGGGCCACTCAAACTCAGATCACTGGACCCCAAATTCAGAGTTTCTGATTCACGGGCTTTGGGGTGAGGGGTCTGAGAGTTTGTAGTTCTAACAGCATCCCTGGTGATGCCAATCCTGCTGGTCCAGGGACCGTGTTTTGAGAGCCACTGCTGTAGAAGGAAGTCGAGGGACAAGGCATCCTTCACGCAGGGTTCGTAGAGAAGCCCCCTCTCCCTCAGGTGCCCATCCCAAAGAGGCTCTGAGGCATGGAGCCATGTAATAAATCAGGACCTTAACAGAACAGAAACTGAATTTTGCAACTGGAGAAGGCTTGATTCCTCCTCTCTGTTTTCTTTTGCAGTTGGAAAAATAGAGGTAGGGAGGGATGACATGTGCTCAAGATCTCACAGCAAATCTAGCACAAGAACCAGTTCTAATTCCACCTGGTTATGGAGACTGATGGTGATGCTGGGGGGGCCTGAGGGCGGGGAGGGTCCATCACGGGCTGTGACCACGGGGCCTGGGATGTCAGCTCTATAAGCTGACCACTGGCAACCCTGGCCCTCAGGGACCCCACCCACCTGAGGAGGTAACCTGTGACAGCGTACAAAATGGCACATCCTATGGCAAACCCAGTGCCGGAAACTAGAACGAGGAGACTGGCCAGGCAGAAAGGCGGTAACAGCATCCATCCCTGGCTCAGACACAGGGAGCCAGGCCCGTTCACGCACAGCTGCTGGGAGTGGCCTTCCTGGAGGGCATGTCGACAGCACGGATTTCCAAAGGGCAGAGCTGTTATCCCAGCGATTCCATTATTAGGAGTTTACCCAAGGAAATAGCTACGAAGGCGTGTGAAGGTTTAGGTGTAGTTACATGAACAGCGTTTATTAAAGAGGAAAAAAAATGGGAAAATTGAAATATCCAGTGATAGTGGATTAACTAATAAATACAGCCATCTGATCATGTTATTTTGCCATGATTAAAGTAATGCTGTGTGTGTAATTATTAACATGAAAGGATTTCAAAAGATGTTGTTAAATTTTAAAAAGCTAGTTATAAGCCTGAGGGTCGCTCATTAAAACGTGTTTTTAGATAGGTGTGATAGTGTAGATACTAATAGATAAACAGCTGTGGACAGATAGAGATAGATGGATGGGTGGCATGAATTCTTATTTAAAAATATGTTATGAGCACCCCTTTAGAGTCTGTGCCCTAGACACGTGCTTCACTCACTTCGCCGTAGTCTGGCCCCGTGAAACATCCTCTAAACGTAGACGACCTTGGGCATCTCACATCGCAGAGCATTGCAAAAAAGTCTGGAGAGCGTCCTTTGTGAAATCTGTATTAGTATCTACGTTTAAAATAAGTAAAATGCTATGAGTTTTTTAAGCGTCAGAAAGGACTGGAGGGGGAAGATGAGGACTTATTTGTTAAGTGGAAGATTAGAGTTTTGTAGCAAACTTGACGGGAATATGGAATTTTCAGGAGGAAGCCTAAGGCTGTAGACATCAGATGCTTCTCGGTTACCTAATGCCCGCAGAACATGATGTAATAAATACCACAAAGCGTCAGCAGTGTGTAATAATAAACAGTCATTGCAAGATCCCAGCTCTCTTCGTCTTGGCTGGAACTGACCACAGGACTGGGGTTAACTGGCCGTTGGCCGGGGGAACTGAGGTGGATTTGCTTCGCTCTGCTGGTCTCTCATCCTCCAGCCTCTCAGCCTCAGCTCGCCTGGGTGGGCTGTACCGGCGATGGTGAAGGTGGGAAAGAGAGAGAGAGGAGAAACACACAAGGACCCTTGACACCAGCCGGGCTTAGCAAGCAGTGACACACAGTCATTTCTGCCACATCCTGCGGGCCTAAGCCGATCGCAGGGCCAGCCCAGCTCCAAGGGGCGAAGAACTAGTTTTCAACTCTTTGGTGTGAGAATCTCCAAAGTCCAATGGACAAGGGCGTGAAGACCAGGTGGTGTGACAAGGCGGGGCCATGAATGCACATTATTGCAGATACCAACGCGATCTGTGACAGAGATCGTGCCACAAAAATTCCAAAGTAGGTGACCGAGAGCTAAGTAATTGTCTCTGATCCCCCTCGCCTCTATCAAGTGAACGTAAGGGTCAGAAGAAGAAAGCTAAGGAGAATATATCTCTTTTTCCGAGATTTACACTGTAACTCTACCTCCCCCAAAGAGTCAGGCGGAAATGATACTGTTACTCCAGGACAAGGAAAGGAACTTTCAGGAAACTATGTGGAGAGTCTCATACAAACCCCTGCAGTGTGGGTAGAGGGTGAGCTTTCATCCGGCTCCTGCTGAAGAATTAGGAAGAATTAGAACAAGAGCAAGTTGGTTTATCTGCCCGGCTGAAAACAAAGTGGCCGCCTTCAGGAAATGCCTTCACTCTCAGAATTTGTTGGAGCAAAGGGCTTTCCATGTGTCTCACAGCCCTGGTGTGGGCTACGTGTGTGACAGAGCAGGGGTGGGTCACCCTAGGACAACAGGGATACCTGCAGAGGTGGAAAGACCCCAGCGGAGAGGCACCGAAGCCACTGCAAGACTTCCGGAGGCTACGAGAAGGTTCGGCAGTGAGCCGGAGCGAGAAAGCAGAGGCGGGTGAGGGGTGACCAGGGCCGAGGCCTCTCTGAAGAACTGCTGCTGTGCCCACGTGAGGACAAGTCACTCTGGAGAGCCCAGAACCATCGTACGATGACATCAGTCCAAGCCCACACCTCCACGCTCTGCTTCTGTCTCCTCCCTGCTCGCCCCGCCCCCACCCACCAGCTCAAGCCCAGAAGTCAAAGATGGCCAGCTGGGACAGAAAAGCGGAAAAGAAAAAAGAAGCCAGTTACCAGGTCCTACATGGGAGATGGGAGATGGTATCATTCTAAGTCCAGTTTGAAGTTGGATGATTAGATAGGACTGGGCCACCTTATAGGAAAAAACTGTGCTATGCTCCCTCCCACTCCGGACTGGCATGGAGGCTGTCCCCTCTGCCCGAGGCACCTCGTCCACCCCAAACCCCATGTGCATCCCCTAAGCCTGCAGGTACCTCAGCCCAATTGTCACTGCTTCTCAGAAGCCTCCTCTGACCCCTCAGCCTAGGTGAAAACCATTACGGGCTCCCATGTCACCCAGTCCACCCTCCAAAACACTTGGCAGCCTGGACATCATTAAATCATTTGTGTTCTGCACTCGCTTATAACGTCCGTGACACAAGGGGCCCTGCCTGCCTGTGCATTCACCTATCTCCAGCACACAGCAGAGCGTTTGTCGTAAATTGTCGCTCAGTTAATATACGTTTCCAGTCCCACCTGTGTGAATTTATTGTCGTAAAAATAAAACCCCAAGGAAAAGAGGCTCGATGGTTCCAAGCCTTTTTTTAAAAAAAAGTTTCAAAAAACTGAGCAAAAGAGGGGGAAAAAACCAATTTTTAACAAAGGATGTTTTGACAGGTACCTCCTAACATTGCATTTTCCAAAACGTCGCTCCCTTGCCTGGATCACTTTTCACTACTACTTCCCCGCTTCCCACTCTAATACCCGAACCAGGGAAAGGTCGTAATTCACAGGAGCGATATTTGCAGATTCAAACAAAAACAGCCACATTCTGCGAGCAACGTTGACATTTGGCACAACATCTCAGCCAGAGAAATATGGGAATGTCGGATGCTTCGCAGGACGTGGCCAGATTCCTTTTTATTCTCCCAGAAATACGTACAACAGGGCAGTCATTCGCGTTTGGATGTAGTCCCACTTTCTGGAGTCAGGGAAAACACGAGAAAAAAACCTGGATCGTGATGTCACGGACTCCTTGATTTGTCAAGATGTATCTCGTCTAAGTGGCTTTTTCTTTTTCTATTTCTTTCTTTCTTTTTTTTTTTTTTTAAGACTTGAGATGCTTCCAACGTATTTATAAAAAGCAGCAGCAGAGCTCTTCAAAGACGAGAGGGAATCACAGACCTCCCATTAATGGGAGGGAGGGCACAGTGGCTTTGCTAGGAGGGGGCGGGGGAGGGGAGCAGGTCTCAGGCGTGGAGGGAACTGGGGAGCTCCCTTGTACTGACTCTGTTCTCCCTTGGGGATCACTTCCGTTTGTTCTCAAACCTTATTAACCTCTCAGGTAATTAGGTCTGAAGTGTGAGGATGGGCAAATGACACCTGACACTTTCACAGAACCTACATCATTTTCTTCTCCTCTTTCCTCTCTTTATTACACATAGGCCAAAGAAGACATTATCAGATAGAAAGAAGAAAATTTTAATATACTGCCGATTACTTTATAACCCCAAAAGGACTTCTCTTCGCGCTGATATATGTCTTTCCTGTCACTTCTAAGTATGTACACACACATTTTTACCTACTTTTGCAAAAATCAGATATTATCGCATGGCCTGTTTTGCCAACTGACTGGTTCGTTTCTCTCTTCTTTTTTCTTTTTATTTATTTATTTTTACAACCATGGACAGGCCTGTGTTCGGAATATGCCTTTTACTCCCTGTATAAATGTGGAGACCTTGCTTACACCCTGGGCTTAAACGTCCTCATCTGTACAATGGGGATAAGAATAACACCTGCCTCAGAAAGATGTTTGAGGATGACGTTACATGACACCTGACCAATGCCTCACGCATCGTGTGTACCGTGTGGGTGCGTGCGCGTGTAAAAGCGTGTGTGTGTGTGTGTGTTTCCATATAATTAGCTAGTCTTTATCCATGCCATTAAAAAATTCTGCGTAAAAGTCCATTATGCAGATGCATGGTGTATGAACCGTCCCTTCTGTCAGACGTGGGTTCGTTTAAAATGTGTTTGAAGCTCTTGGACATTATTATCCTCACTTTACTCCCCCCAAAAAAAAACTATTTATTGAAATACACTTGACATATAACACGATGTAAGTTTGAGGTGCATGAGTGGGGATTTGGCACATTTCTACTGCAATATGATCGTCACCCCCCAGCATCAGCTGCCACATCTACCACCCCCCATAATTACCCTCCCTTTTTTTTTTATGGTCCAGTCAGTAAGTCTGATGATTGCGGTACTGTATCGTTGTCTACAGTCGCTATGCTGCATGCGAGCTCTCCAGGACTTACACTGATCTATTCGTTGCAAGTTTGAATCCTTGAATGTCGGTCCTATCCCCGGCCCCCCACCCTAGCCCCTGGTACCCACCATTTTACTCTCCATTTTTACAAGTTTGGCTTTTTGCAGAGTCCCCACATAAGTGATGTCATATGGTATTTGTCTTTTCCTGTCTGTCACCTCTCGCTTAGCATGATGCCCTCTAAATCCAAAGTGTGGTCGGTTGCAGGAGCAGTTTCCTTCTTTCTCCTGGCTGTATGATACGCACATCCGCATACGTATCTCTGCACATTTCACATCTTCTTTATCCATTCGCCTGCGGATGGTTCCATATCTCGGCTGTTGTGAACGATGCTGCAGTGGATATGGGGTTTCAGCTATCTATCTCTTCAACATCTTGTTTCTATTTTCATGTACCCAGAGGTAGAACTGCTGGATCATATGCTACTTCTACTTTCAATGTTTTGAAGAACCTCCACGCTGTTTCCCATTGAGGCTGAACCACTTTATTTTTCCTCATTTTATTCTTATAATTAATATCTCTGTGGAATTGATTTTAGTAACGTGGTTGATCATAGCCCATATTCTGCAGTAAAGATTAGAAACTGTTTTCTGTAAACGGCCAGATGGTAAATATTCTGGCTTTGAGGGTCAAATAGTCTCGGTCCTAACTCCTCTATTCTGCCCAGGCCATAAACAAATGGGTGTGGCTATGTTCCAATAGAATGTTGTTTATAAAAACAGGTGGCGGGCAGATCTGGCCTGTGAGCTTTAGTTTGCTAAGGATGCAACTGTGGACCAGCGGGTTGGGCAGGTTCACTGAGATAATGTATTAAAAGCTTCAAGTGATGCTTGGTGTATATAGGTTGTACTCAATAAATGGGGGTGATATTTTTTTAAAGAGGCAGATAGTTAGAGCTGCAAATATAGAGCAAATAATAATAATAATAATTATTATTATTATTATTTTACATTTTTACAGATGTTATCTCACTCAGTTGTCCCCCGCTTTCTACGTAAGTAGTGCTGTCTTCCCATTTTCTAGATAAGGAAACTAAAACACACAGACGGTAAGGGCCCAAGCCAGCATTTGTTGGGCTGGAAGAGGAGTAGGGAGCGGGTCCCTGGACTTGAACTTAGGAAGAAGGTTAGAAGGGAGGTGGAGAACATCCCGGCCAATGCCAAGTGTGTCCTACAATGGGCACTGGGCACTTTCTCCTCTAAGACCCCTGGGACCACGTGTCCTGAAGTCACGTGGTCTGAGGCCAGGGGGACTGGACGCTAAGCAATACTCCTGGCCTGACAGAGAAGGGGGACGTGAGGGGAGCATCTTAGCATGGCTGCCACCAGGCTCTTGGGCAAGGACAATCTCCCAACTAGCCCACGACCCATCTACAGAGTGAAACAGATCAGCGGCTCGCTTTCGATCAGGCTGAGTTACGAGCTTAGCGATTTGTGGGACATTAACACGAACCAGAAGATGTGTTATCTGATGAAAATTGCTTAATTTAATATCCTGGCTTGACAGGCGAGGAACTGTACCTCTGTGGGAGAATCTGCCAGGCTGAGTGATTTTTTTTTTTTAAGTCCCTGGCCATGTTTAAGAAAAGCAACTGCTATCCTCTTCTTTCCCATCAAGAAACAGAAAAACAGTTCTCGGGGCCAGTGGGAGATCTGCCATCGGACTGTGGACCCAGGGAGGCCTCAGAATATTCGCTTTCATGGGACGACCCAAGACACCCATGCTTAATCTATACCCTGGGATGCAAGCAGTCTGTTTTCAAGCTGAAAGAAAGCCACTCAAGCACAGCTCTTCTGGGCTAGAAGCCTGGCCATTGATGGATTATGAGAAAGCCACTCAAACACAGCTCTTCTGGGCTAGAAGCCTGGCCATTGATGAATTATGATTTAGCGCAGAGCTGACAATTTCTTTTAAGATATAAAAAGAGGCTACCAGAAGCATCTTGTGTTTCCACCACCTTTTCATTCATTAATTCAATGCAAAGCTACTGAAGGCATCACTTGTCTGCTTTCAAAATTTAGCCACATTGGAATCCCCTGGAAGGTGTTTGTAAGTTGCAGATTCTGGGGCCCCACCTTCCAGAGTTTCCGGACCCCAAGAATTTGCATTTCTAATGAGTTTCCGAATGTTGCTGCTGCTGCTGTGGCCAGACCACTCTTGAGAAACCACTGTGTCAGGCTCGAGGTGAACAGTATCACCTGGGACCCCCTCGCCCTCTGTAAGTTCTATATAAGACGAACTCAAAACCCCCATTTCATTCATGCCTTAGAGAAATCTAAAGCCCTACCCAAGATGCCTGCCACTTCCAGGGGACGTAGGATCTGTGTCATCTTTTACCTTGAACGTTTGTTTAGATTGCTCTACTTGTTGATCGCTGTGTTACTTCTTTCTAATACCACCTACCCATATAGGAATTCAGCCCTTACCCTTATTTCAAATGAAGCATAAATTAGTTAGTTCATTAATGAATTAAAGCAAAAACAATCTCGTAAGATTTCAGGTTTGCTGCAGCTTTTACTTAAGACTAAAAGATACCAAAGGAAGTTCCACTGCAAAAATATCTTTAAAATTCACGTGGATAATGGACATTCTTATTATCCAAAGTCTTGGACCAAACCCCACTGGGGTATTTGTTCAGTGACTCTTCACAGTATGTGACAGCAGGTCTTCATGGCTGTCCTCCAGCTCCTCACTTTCTGCTTCTTTTCCAGTTCTTCTCATTCTTAACCCCACCCCACCTTACCTCCCCACCTCTTGGAGCTCCAAATTCTTCACACCCCCTTCTATATGGCGTGGTTCCATTCTTTCTCGTTCCACTCCCATATTCGGCTCCAGGTCTGTTTTTGCACAGGTGAGCTTGTGAAGGTGCCAAGAAACACCAAAGACTACTAAGAGTTGCATACAGTCGGCCCCATTCCCCCGGTTCAAATCATGGACATGAATAGTCAAGTCTGTGCCAGGTTGGCACTGTTAGTCTAACAGAGAGATGACAGCTGTCACACTATTACACTATTAGTGAGTATCTTCAAGTACTATAACCTAAAGAACTATTAAGGGCTCTGAGAAGAAGGCCAGAGGATAAACTGCTCTAACTGCTGATGTCATGGAAAGCTCCCTAGAGGAGGCAACATTTGAGCTGAGTTTCAAGGATAACCGGAATTCACTACTTGTAGAAGCAGGGGAAAGGGAATCCTGGAAGAGGGACCAGCAAGGAAAGAAAGACACTCTCTCTGAGGCGATCCCCGTGCTCCAGTTTTCCCTCCATGTTCATCACCTTCTGTCATGCGTGATAAGAACCAGGTGCCTCCTGTCGCAAGTCCTGTGAATAGGGCCCAACCCCTTTCTTCAGAATGTGTGTGCACCCCACAGCCATCACTGTTCTCAGCTTTGAAGTTTGGCTCACATCCCAAGGCGGGAAAGGAGAAAGGCTTTACTAATAATCCCGTTACACAGGTAAGCAATCATGGAACACCTACCTACTGTTTAAGAATCTGTGTACGCTGCCTGGGTATGCTAAGCACGTCGGAAGAGATATCTGAAGCCTGAAATGTAACAGAGGACAAGCTATCTCCAGGTTTCATAGCCAGTGAGCACAATGTGATGCTGTGTGGCTTTCCCTAAACACAGCGGGGTGGGTACCAGGCTGTTATCTGAATGGTGGAGGGAGCCTGTGATTGGAGATGGAAACAGCAGGGAAAAGATAAACTATCTGAATACGTGTCAGGACTCTTTCAGTTGCACATAACAGAAATATACCCCTCCCCCACAATCAAATAAAAATACTATCTCATGTAACTATATGAGAGGAAATCAGGCATGGGTGGATCAAGGTGGTTATCTAATCACTGAACTAAATAGACTCTAAATTGTTTTTTTTCCTTCTCTAGGGTGCTCATTACTTTTGATTACTCCAAAATGTTAACATTTACCTCTTAGCAACCTCAGCAGAAAAGAGACTTTCTCTTTCTAGGCTCGTCCCTGGACTAACATTCCACAACACTTAAGGATCACTTAGAATTGAACTGTGTATCCAATTCTGAAACCAATCTCCATGGCTGGGGGGAACTGTGGCTCTCATTGGCTAGATCTAGGACACATACCTGCCCATCCTGAGAAGTGATGCTTGTAGCCGACCCCATCTAAACAACCAGGACAGAAATGGGGGTGGAAGAGTGAGGTCCACAATGGAAAAAAAAAAAAAAGGACACCAGACAGGCAAAACCAACAGGTATCCATCCATCTGAATAGGTAAAATGTGCATTAAAAAAAAAATCAAGTGTGACATGTTATCATTGGGTCCACGACAAATTATAATTGAGTCCCTCCCCCCAGAGACCCTGCATGGCAGTTTAGGGTAGTGGTTAGGAACATAGCCGCTGACCTCAGACTCCAGGTTCATCATGTCCCAGCTGCCCCACTTAGCATCTGAGCAACCTTGGCTAAATAGGCGTACTAACAGTATCTACCTCTTGCACCTTTATGCATCCATGTATGTGCATTTTTTTTTCCTGGATCCATATCTTTCACCAGATTTTTAAAGGGATTTGTGATTAAAAAAAAAAAAAAGAAATCCCTCTCTTTTGAGACAATGTTCCCCTAATTGGACCTACCCTCATCACGTGGATGAGAAGTTGTTTGAATCCCATCAGTCGCTAGCAGGCCTCATTTCTCTTACAGGTTTTGTGGGCTGGTACAATCTCAGGTCTTCGGTGCAAGGCAACCTTACAGCACAGATCCAAGCTTCACACAGGCCTTCAGGTGTTTCTCAGGCCCCTCTTCACTTTGGCCTTCTTTGATTAGTCCGCTTGGGACTGGTGTGCTGAATGAATCTTCCATTTCAGGACATAAACAAGAGACCGGCTCCAGACCTCTGAAGGAATAGCTTCCCTGGGCATCCATCACTTTGTCGTATTCCTGGGAATGAGAAGCTCTAGCGCATGCTTTGTGGTTGCCCGTATCTGCGATCAGACTGCGTAGGCACACAGCTAAACAGCTCTTCCATTTCAATTAGACATCTTGTCCAGATAACTCAGGGAGAGGCAGGGAGAGGCAGCCAATATTAGGGGGGCATGCGGAGGGGGTGGCTGATGGAACCACAGGAGCTCTGCAGTCTCCACCACGCCACCCTTCAGCCTCCCATCCCTGCCTCCCCTATCTCCTCTGACTTCCTCCCACTGCCACCAGATGCTGCCCCCTCCACCCTGGAGGGGAGGCTGAGAGGGGAGGAGCCCTTGAGTGGAGGGAATTCTGGAGTGGAGAACCGGTGAAGGAAGAGTCCCAGAAGGACAGCCTGTGAGCTCGCTCCAGTGTCTGCTTCCAACACCAGGCTTTCCCAAGAATTACTCAAAACGCCCTGGTCTGTTTGGCTTGGGCGGTAGGTGGGTCAATGGTCAATTCGTCACTCCCTCCCAGGATTAAAATGAATACAGCTATACCTTGTGCTATGTGACTTTTCGGATCTCTGCCTGTCTTTGCAGTGTCTATAACTGTGCCTGGCACACAGTAGGTGCACATTAAATATATGCTGGATGGATGCAGGGTAGGGACCCACCCCCGCATTAATAAGGAATAGTGTCACTTTATTTAGAGTCGCACCACTAGTAAACAGAGACAAATTCAGGTCTGTCTGATTTCAAAGCCCCTGATCGTCCCCCTATGTCACATGACCTCTTATTTAAACATATATAGGTTATCAAAATCCTGTTCCCTTAAGTTAGCAGCCAGCAAAGTGGGGGTGGGCGTGCATGATCCACTGGGGTAGAGAAAGAAAATATTAAAACTTCTAGATTAGCTAGGGGAGCAGAATTAGACACCCCCTAAAATGTCTCTTCGGCATAAGGATTATTTTAAAGAAACAAGCAAGCATAGGAGAGACTCTGAAAACTGAGAAGTGAGCCTTTTATAAGAGACCTTTACATTTATAAGGGAAATCTCCATTGCAAGGGTGCCTTTGGCTCTCTAAGGAGAGGTTTGGATTTAAATCTGCCTAACAACCTCACCTTCGGCTCCTGAGCTTGGCCAGTGGCCTCCCCTACCTGCTTCTCCTCACCCCCAGGGTCTCCTTTTATCTTTAGTTGGAGAGCTGGTGTTTAAGAAGGTGGCATGGGCCATTTCAGGGACTTACTCAGTTTTCTTGGGTCTCTCCCACGTATACTGGAGGTACACACGTTATTAAACTTTTGTTTGACTTTCTCCTATTAATCTGTCTTTTATTCTGGGGGTGGAATCCCAGATAAGAATCTAGAGGGCAGAGGGAAAATTATATTTTCTACCCCACATTAGCTCATCTTTTAAAATATCTATATATTTCTGTATATATTTTACAATATATAAAGTTTAGTACTATAGTGGTGTGTATCTAGAGAGAGTATATACAATATAATATATATTGTTTATTTATAGTGCATACTCCAGGATTTCTTAATGGTAGGGTGTGTGATCAAAAAGGTATATTCATCAATAATGCAATGGAAAGATAAAAGGTGATGCATTTATATGACAGAATACTATAAGTAGGCGGCCACACTCAGCAACATGATGGGTCTCAAATGTAATATAAAAGAAAGGCCAGACACAAAATGATATATGTGCTATGTTGCCATTTATATAAAGTACCCAAAAAAGGGTCGAGCTAAATTCTGGTGTTGGAAGTCGGGATGATGGTTACCTTTGGGTGGGAGGGTGGTGGAAGATGGGGAAGGGGGCACCAGCAGAGCATCTGAGGGGCCAGTAAAGTTCTATTGCTTCGTCGTGATGGCAAATGCACTGGCACGTCCACTTTGCGATCGTCCGCTGAGCTGTACGAACTTTGCTCTCTGCGTATACACCGTGCATTGAGAGAGTGGACACTGCAGGTGGAAGACGGCTGCGTGGCTTTGCTCCCTCTCTCGGTGAATGGCAGGGTCTAACTCCTCTCCCCATGAGTCTGGGCTTGCCTTCCTTCCTGTGTCCGTTGGCGTCTCTCGAGAAGCAGGTGGTAAGATGGAGTTAGGAGTCCAAGGGGTCCTTAGGCATCCTGGAAGGGATGGAGGCAGAACTGGATGGAGACAGCCTTACACCATGCTGCAGATTGGCAGAGTCGTGGCTGACTCGGCCTGGAGCTCCAGGGATCTGTCATTAGAGGGGACTGGCACTGGGGAGAAATGGCCAGGCCCTAGGACCCACACTATGCTCTGTCACTGGCTGGGGTCCCCCGTGACTAGGATGCCACCCTAAGATAAGCCAGCATCTTAGGGTGGCATCCTAGTCACGGGCTTGCAGTTAGAGCTTGCAACAGGAGACACTGCTCCTAGTGGAATGATAAATTCTTTTTCAAAGGGCGTTCCAGGTATCATATCTACAGGGCTGCAATGCTGAGGACATTGGATGACCTGGGATTTCCTAGGTCATAAGAATCCTGTAGCTTCTGGGAGAGCCTGTTGGAACATAAGCTCTTAGCTGCCTGGACTTCCACGTAAGAAGCCTATCTACCCTCAGAAAGCCGTGCTGTAGGGAGGCCCACGTTAGCCAGGTGGAGGGGCACATGGACAGAGAGATGTGTGGGCAGCCCCAGCTGTTCCAGGCATCCTGGCCTGGACACGCGTCGTGAAGAAGCCATCTTGGATTTTCCAGTCCCTGTAGACACCACGTGGAGAAGAAACAAGGAACCAAGCGAACAGCTAGACCCGAGGCCCCAAACATACAGCTCTGGGCAAGCCACCGCAGCATCCCAGCCACACGTGCCACCTCAGCTAAGGCTTCTGTCGTAAAGGAGCACGAACAGACCATCCTTACTCTGCCATGACCACATTTCTGACCTACCAAATCACGGAAACAAGAAAATGTTTGTTTTACTTGACTAAGCTTGAAGGTATTTTTAAATATATATATATGAAACAATAGATGACTGGAACTGTTTGTTTAAAAGAAACCAAGTTTGGAGACCTTGTTAGTCTAAGCCACGTGGGTCTGGAACGACAGGGAGGGATGGCATTCTCATTAGCTAATCAGAACCTCTGTGCACGAGGTTTAGGAAGAATGCTTATGATTATGAATAATGGCCTCATGCATTAGTAACGCTGTTCACCAGCTGTGTGGCCCTGAGCATGTGGCTTTGCTTTTCTGGGCTTCAGTGAACTCGTTAGGAAAATGGAAAAAATGAATGAATGGGCTTGAATGAGGTAGAGCATCTGAAATGCTTACCACGTTGGCTGGTACATAGGAAATGCCCAAGAAGCATTAGTTATCGTCCACACTGTCGTGGTCTCCGTTTCCCCATCTGACAAAAGGGCAGAATGCCTATTCCTGTTGGGCTGGGAATGACCAGAAGGGGTTCAGAGACGTTCAGAGCACACAGCTGGACAGTCACAGTGCCTGTGTTTCCTATGCCAAAGATCAAACTCTTTCCATCCATCCTCAGCCCCTGAGGTCCTATTCGAGAAGAGAGGTTTGTACCGAACCCCAGGCTTTAGAGAAAGACAAATTGGGGAAGGTAGGAAACTTTGGGCAGGATCTTCAGAGTCGGCACATTTTGCAAGCTGAGCCAAAGAGTCTCGGCTGGTGGAAACCTGCACCCCAGTCTCCTCCAGCCCCAGCACCCGTCAAGCTCCATCAGCACCCCCCGATCCAGAGCTGGCACGTGTGACTCCACGCTGGGCTGTTGATCAGAACCACATCCCCACATGCCAGAGCCACGGCACTTAGCTGGAAGGCCTCCAGGCACAAGCTTCTCTGGCCAGATCACCCTTGCTTTATTCCTGAGCAAACCCTCAAATACAGCTTGTGGGACTTTAAGACCCCCCTGGTCTAGATCTCTCACTGTGATGATGTGTGTCGGGGAAAGAAAGAAGAGAAAAGCTGGCCAAAGAAGTGATGGTAGACGCTCTAATTCAGGTTTCCAAACTGCTTTCTCATCCTTCCTGTGGGTCTCCCCTCTCAGGGGCACCAGGAGGTGAAACACTGTATTCAGTCATTATGTAGTTTGTCTTGTTTTTCTGCCTTGGAGAAGGGAAGAAGTGTCATAGTTTATCCTCCCAGCAAAAGGAAATGGGATTAAAAGTGGCTGTCCATAACTCATCGCATGGATGCTAGGTCGCAATGCATCACTCTCACTCCTGGCCTTTAGAATTTGCAAACCAGGAAAGGAAAAAAAATCATTGCCATTGTCAATGGCGGGGGAATAATAATAATAATAAAATAATAATAATAATAATAATAATAATAATAATAATAATAAATGAAGCCAGCCTTCATGTGTCAGGGACCAGGCCATGTTCTAGGTGCTTCACACTTGTTGTCTCTCTCTTAATCCTCCCAATAGCCCTGTGACATAAAACTGTGATGAGTCTCATTTTATAGATGAGGAGGCTGAGGGTGTGAGGGGGGAAGTGTCCACAGTCACGATGCAAGTAGTTGGCCGAGTCTGGATTCAAACCCAGGTCTTAGACCCCGGAATTGCAAGTTAAATAAATACTCTACTGACAGCTTTACCTTTCTAGCTGCAGGTTGGACTGCATAAATAAAAAGAGAGACAGAGAGAGAGACAGAGAAAGAGACAGAGAGAGAGAGAATGAGAGAGAGAGAGAGTTCTCTTTCACTGCAGGGTACAAGAGGCTAATGGATAAAGTGCAATGCCAAAGAACTGGTATTTCTAGAATGCGTCAATGGTTTATGGTGACAGCAGAGCAGAATATTTGAAACTGGGACCAACCCCTAACGTAGGTTATATAGCAACTGGTAGACTCTCTACAGACATCAATGCTTATGCCCTCCCTTTGTGTCTTTTCAGCCTCTCTCCGCCCCCACCAGAAAACCACCTGTGGAGCCACAATTTACCAGCTTGCAGAATCATGAGCTCGGTAAATGGCTGTTTTAAACCTCTAAATTAATTGATACAGTGTTCCTACCTTTGAGTCACTATTTATAACACGTGTGCAGCCTCTTCTGTCCTGTGTTCGGTAGTCATACCACGATTCTCATCCCCAGGATTGGATTCAAATAGGTGGGAGCTATGGGATCAGCTGTATGAACACATCCATACAAGATATCAGTAAAGGCAGTCACTGATGAAATACCTACTGTGTGCCAGAAACTGTTCTAAGAATGCCACATGCGCTAACTCACTTAATCCTCTCAACATTTGTGTGGTACATGCTTATTACCAACCCCATTTTACAGGTGAGAAATCGAAAAAACAGAGAGGCTAAGTAACTTGTCCAGGGTCACACAGCTAATAGGTGGTGCATCTAGGAGTCAAACCCAAATGATCTGGCTCTCCAGTTTGTGCCCTTAAAAGCCATCCCATGCGATGCTTCTCTGAGTAAGCCTGCTGCTCGTTCCAACTGGTTCCAATGATTATTATTAACATAAACTTGGCAAGTAAGTTTGTTTTTCTGAAACTAAATTTCCCCATCTGTATACAGTGGAGATAATAATAGTATCTCCCCTTTGGGTTATTGGAAGATGAAATAAGATGATGCAAGCCCCCAGCAGTGTTCAATAACTATCAGCTAAAATAATAATTAATTGCCCTATATGTTTACACAACCGTTTAATTAAAGAAATATTTTATTGCAATAATAGTTTATTACTTTATATACGGGTGTGCTATAATTATTAGTCATACTCTTATTCTGAGTCATCTCCTTCCAACTCACATAACGGTTGTCCCCGCAGTTTCTGCCCTTCTGTGTTGACTCTGCCTCCGTCCCTGGCTTCTCTTCTGCTTTCCAGCGCTTGGGTTGTCGTTGAGATGTTCCAGAAATCCGTTGAGTCCACAAAGTATGCCGACGTCCTCCAACCTCTTAGGAAGCAGAAAGGCAGGGCTGAGCAGGACCTTGGTTTGACTTTTCCATCTGCCCACAGCCCGAGTGCCCGTGGGTCGCCCCACAGTGCTTGGGGTCCGTCATTCCTTCTCCTTCACTCCCCAGAGACAGCCTGTCTTCGGAAGCCTTATTTGGCCACGGGTTGGCCTCTTGTGTCCTCAGATGTTGGGGACTGAAGGGCAGACAACCTCAGATGCTTCCATTCTGAGCCTTTCGGTCACGAGGAGGCTAGCAGAGAAGCCGTGGTGTTTCCGGCAGGAAGAGACAAATCTCACCAGTGCGAGGGTTTCTGCAGAGTCCACATCTGCAGCCACGTGGGGAGGGGTCACAGCGCATTCCTGGTGGCCGGGCAGGACTTGGATGATGAGACATGATGGATCCAGCCTGGGGCAGGTGGAGTGGGGATGAGGGGGCAGCACGTAGACTAAACATGTGGTCTGTCTGCTCAGCCCACTAACCTCATCGCTTCTTTCCCAGTGCCCCTGGCCCTACCAGCCTAGCAGGCCTGGGAGCCAGTGAAGATGTGCCTTCCAAATCCTTCTTCAAGAAAGAACTTGCTGTCCAGCCACAGGGAGTGAGGTCAGCAGATGACCCACAGCAGCCAGCCCCTTCGGGTCTGCCTTGGCTGCAGAGGGCTGCCTCCCCTTGAGGTGGCACTGAGCAAGATAGAGGTTATGGGTGCCTGGCCAGTGTGGTCCAATGCAGGCAACTCAGTGTCTGCTTCTAGAAAACCCAGCCTTCCAGAGACACAGGCACAGAAGCTCTTCCCATCTCCCACCTACTCTGCTTCCGCCTACACCAACTCCTGCCAAAAGAGGTGCCATGTTTCTTTTGACAGAGCACCCATCCCCCTCCTGTTTACCTGGGAGCTTAATTCCATTTTGCACATGCAATGAAGATTGCCTTTGCCATAAGTCAGTAGTCACTTCTTTAAGCAGTTGGAGCTGAAAACAGAAATGGCAGCAAGTCCCTATCGACCCGGTACCCTGCACACCCTATGTCATTTCATCTCACAGCAGCCTCTAGCAAGATGAGATTGTTCCCATCTCACAGAGGAAGAAACTGAGGCTCAGAGGGAGGGAGTGCATTATCGTCAGGAATTTAAAAGTCTAGTTTTCTGCTTCCCAAGACTACGCTAAGCAGCGTGGCTGCTCATGCACATTTCTTCCAGAAAACCTGCTTGACAGGCATTTCTTGGGGTAAAATCTTGGAAGAGTGAGGTCAGAGCAAGGCCGTGTGGTTTAGTGGTTAAGAACTCAGCACCAGTGCTAGACAGACCGCGTTCAAATCCTATGTCCAGCACACACAAGCTCTGTGACATCGGCCTGTCATGAAACCTCTCTGAGCCTCGGTCTCCTCATCTGTAAAATGGGGGTGATAACAGCTCCTCCCCCAAAGTCCTGGTGTGAGGATTCGGGACTTAGTTCCCAGAAAGTGCTCAAACATGCTTGGCAACAGAAAATCTTCATGTTGTTTACGTAGGATGCAATTCTTAGAGAATAATTCTTGGAGACTGACCACTCCTTCAGTTCTTAGCCCAAAGAAGCTGTGCTGTGAGTCTCAGTTTATGTGCCTGTAAAGAGGGACTCCTTACAGGATTCTTACAAAGGTTAAGAAATAGTATGTGTAAAGGGTCTTGGGCAAAATAGCTGCTCAATAAAGAGTAGTGAGTATAACGACTAGAGTCTTTTGGTCCCCCGAAAGTCTTAGAAGGTACCAAGATTGAGTCTCAGCCTTTGTGCCGTATTTCCAATGGATGGACAGAATTGTTTATTTGCCAGTAATCTGGCTTCACAAATGAACAAAAATGTGTTTATTTCACTTAATTATAGGAATGTTGATTATCCTACAGTCAACATGGCCCTTCTATCTGAGCAAAAGAAGACCCCGAGCCAGGCCCCACACTTTGGACTACCTCCTTGAAATATTCTAAACCCCCTCTGATGCTTGGATCCAGCCAGGGCTACTCCTGCTGTCTGAGTCTGGCTGGAACCCACATGGGTTTTAGTTTGGGATATCCCCCTTTGTGACTCTGTCTGACCCTCTAGCCCATGTGAGAGGTCAACCAGATGCCTCGAGGAGCTCCAGAGCTTGTACCTCTGGAGTTGTCACAGGGCTCCAAGGCTGGCCCTAGTTCCAGGAGAGCAGCTTGGAGTACAGGTCATACCCACCGGCCTGCATAGTATCTCCTTCATGGAATCATGCCACCAAAGTGGTCCTGACATTCCGGGTTTAGGTAAGTCAAATTGTTTACATAGAGGGGCTCTGAAAAAAATATTTGGCTGAGGCTCCGTACATTCTGGGTGCAGCCCTGCTTGTGTGGTCAGAATTTGCAATTGTCCATTGTATATTTCTTTTTATATAAAGATAATGGTCTTCTATAATGTTAAATAATAATGGGGAAGAGAAATAGGTTTTTAAGGAATTCTTGTTGCTAGGGAAATAATGTCAAAATATGAAAGAAACACAACAGAAATAAAATAAAAGAGACTTCGGTAGTGAGAAGTCTGGCAACCTCTGATCTAGTCCAATCCTTTACAGATGGAGAAACTGAGGCCTAGGGTAGAGAACTAAATTGCTCAGAGTGCCCACAGTTCTCTGGCCAGATTCTATACTTGTGGGATGCTGGAGACTTGCTGACAAGCAGAGTAATTGATTGATAATAAAACCAGTCACCCATGGCCGGAGATGGAGTTTATAACCCTGATGCTAATGGACCCCAGAGAGGCAGAGGGTGCTGGTAAACACTTTCCCCTCATCTCTCGGGACTAATAGCTTTACAGAGGTCATAAACTACTGAGTATTTCAATGATGAGAGTGACCTCCCTTGGCCAAATGACCCACCCTGTCTTGACTGACATGCAGGCCTGGCATTCCTTCGAGTGGCAAGCGCCAGCTTTTTCCTGGGCCTGTGGTCTGAACCACAAGACCCAACCCCCTGGGAGTTTCCCAGATGTCTCTGCGAGTTGTAAGCTGTCGCTCGCCCATCCCAACTCAAGCCGGGAATAGTCCAAATGGCAGCTTCTATGGCAACTACACCGCTTTGTCCAACTCAGTTCTCAGGTAATTATCCCATCTCTACACGGAACAGCTGGGAAGGTATGGAGGATGCCTCTGGCCTCTTCTATTTCTGAGGCTAGGATTCAATGGCTCAGTCACTTATTCAGCTTATTTTAATAAATATGGTGGCCAGCCTCCCAGATAGTCCCCAATGATCCCCAAAGTCAGACCTGGAACTGATGTCCTGGTGTAGGACCCTCCCACTCTGAATAGAGCCGACCTAGGCAACCAGTGAAACAGTGCGGAGATAACAGAGCATGGCTTCTGACGCTAGGCCATAAAAGATACTACAGCTTCCACCTCACCCCCTCTTTTGGATCACTTCTCTGGGGAAAGCCAGCCATCGTGTTGTGAAGACACCTGAGCAGCCATATGGAAAATTTCTGTAGCAAAGAACTAAAGCCTCCTGACAACAGCAAGTGTGACTTGCCAGCCATGTGAGTAAAATATCTCAGCAGTGGATCCCCCAGCCCTAGTCAAGCCTTCAAATGAGACCACAGCCTAGGCAGACACCCTGACTGCAACCCCATGGGAGACCCTGAGCCAGACCCACCCCCCCTAAGCCACTCCCAGACTTCAGGCCCACAGAAACCATCTGAGATAATGAATGTTTACCACTTTATACTGCTAAATTTGGGGGTGATTTGTTACATAGCAGATATCCATCATGTGCTGGGCCCTGAAATAGCCACTAGTGTACAGAAATGAACAAAACAAATATGACTTCTGCCCTCCCAGAGCTCATAGTTCAGAAGCAAATCTTATAAAGATGGTGGAGTTACGTGGCAGGATCAAGACTGAATGGAAATTGGGATCCAATATCAGTGCAGTAAAAACACTGTCTTCTCCAGAAAGGAAAATTGAAGCAACGGCTTTCTCTTTAGAGTTCCGTATAGTTTGATTACCTTTATACACACCTCTTTTGCTTTTAAGGTGATTTCTATCACGACATCTTCTCATAAATACTTCTCAGGAGAAACTGATTGATATACCTAGTTAGAAAGTTCTCGGCAACATATGTCAAAGAAATAATAAAAATGTGCCTACCCGTTGACCGAGCAATTCCACTTCATTTAATCTATTATAAAGATATATGCAGAAATGTATGAAAGCAGGGGCATAAAAGGGCGCTCATGGCACTGTTATTCATGAGGGCAAAAAAAAAAAAATGGAATGGCCTACATGTCAACAATAGTAACTTGGCTACATTTCCATGTAAGCGCAAGCCATCCATACATTGGCATCTTATGTAACGATCAAAAAGGATGATGTAGCCCTACATTTATTTTTAAGGAAATAAGTCTTGACATAATGCTAAGTGAGAAAGACAAGTCATACAACAGTATATACTGTATAGCTCTATTTTAATAAAAAGCATATCTATTTATGCATAAAATTATTGGAAAGCTAAACCACATGTTAATAATGTTATGTCTGGGTAGAGGGATTATGCATGTATGTATTTTGTTTCTTTTGGCTTGTCCGTGTTCTTTCATTTTTATTTCAAAAATATGGATTACTTCAGGAATAGGGGTCCAAGTATATTTTCAATAAGGTCCCCAGAATACTCATTAATTATGCTCACTTCTACTGTTCCCTGGCTGTTTGTCTTTCCCTGGCCTTCCAGGGAGACCAGCCTCTCTTTCTCCTGGCATCTTTGACCAACCTCTGGGACTTGGGGATACCCATGGGTCCTGGAAGCCAGTAGTGAATACAATCCCCATCATGCTCCTCCAAACAACATCCTCCCCTCACTTTCTGCAGGAAAGAGCCACTTCCCCAGAGAGCCCTTGGCTTGTTGACTAACTCTGGCAAGCAGCTCCCATCTCTGACTCCGAGGGCGGAGCGAACCGAGGAGACTGATTTACTGCCCACTAGGGACCCCCACAGAAAACAGACCGATGGTGTTCACCATCCGGGATGGCCCGTGAAGGATTTGTGGCTCAGGCAGAGATGCTTTTAAAGACTATAAAGGGAGTTAGCGATCAGGAATTTTATCCGATTGAAATGAAAGTCAGCGGGAAGGAGGCTATACCTTCACACTTGGCCAAGGTCCACCTCGCCATAGTGAAAGTGTGACAGGCAGATTGGCGTCCTATGGCTTACCTCAGGCAAGAGATGTCAACCTGGACCGTTTCCATCTCTTGAGTTCACCAACACGGCCCTCAGTTCCTACTGAGACGGTCTTCTCCCCATTCCCATGACTGTTTTGACCCCGATCAACATTTCAGTGGCTATTCCCACCCTTCCACTTCACGCCCCTCTAAATGAATGCGTTCATCCATTTGTCAATGAGAGGTCTTCAGTAATACACTGGCTCTTTGCATTCTATTCTGAAGACAAGGAGGAGTTCATCTGTTCCTTCCAGAGTATTGAGTGCCTCCTTCAGGATGGAAATGGGGCTTGCCCTGGACCAAGCACTGGGCATGATGCCATCAACGAGCCCTCCATCTCCCACAGTTGTGGGGTTCACCTTTCAAGCAAGACAAAGATGCTAACCAAGCAAATAAATAAGAAAGACATTTTCTGATGGTGATTAAAGGGAGGGAGTGGACACGTTAGTTGGAGAATAACTAGGCCTTTCATCCAAAGCCAGGGAAGACCTTTCTGAAGAGTGACATTTGAGCTAAGACCTAAATAAAGCCTGACACTCTTGGACTGCCCCAGCTCAGTGGCTAGCTTGAGCTGGTACTGTTCAGCCCCCCCCAACCCCACCCCAGGCATAGCACGTTGGGGGCTTTCTGGTCCTCTGGACCACCGCCCACCTCAGGGCTGTTCAGGGCCCCACCCTTTGACTCCATATGTTATGAGTGTCTGGGACAATAAAAGGAGAAATTGCTCAGAGGAGAAAGTCACACTGCAACCTAACAAAATTCCAGGGCCCCGTGGACTGGCTGTTCAACATGTGGCGTACTGGCCATGGTCAAAGGGAAGTCCTAGCTGGACACCACCAGGAAGGATGGCAGTGCCATTGGAGGGGGCACTGGACCATTTTGTGCTGCTCAGATCCTACTTGGCTTATAGATGCTCCCTCAGGAGGAGGTTGATCCATCCCCATATGTCTGTTCAGTCTCTCCCTCGGCCCCCTTCCCTCTTTCTCTCCTCAGCCCTCTCCATTTTTTCCCTTCCCTCCCAGCTGTCCCTTTTCAGCTCAGGGGATGAAAGCTCACTCTTAATAACAACCAAGTACACTGTCTATGACCCGAGTTTCCCATTAAAAGGTATAGGATTTTGAATGTCAAAAGTCACAGTGAGACTCCATGTTCCTTTGTTTCCTGTTGCCTTAACTTTTCTCTGAAACCGTGCTTGGATGGGGTAGGGGCGGTGAAATGAGGAGCAGACGTCATCTGAAGCGTAACAGTAAATATCAAAATACTAAAAAATAGCACCCCACCATGATTACACAGCATCCACTAGGCATGGATTTCAAGACTAGAAATACCACAAGCCTGTGGACAAGGCGCTAGCTCTCACGAGGCAAGAGGAAAAGAAAAGGGGAAGAAAGCAGAATGGCCAGTGGGCCTCCACCTGTGGCTTGAATCCGATAGTCTGGGCTGACACTCCAGAACAGAGACCACTGGACAAATAGGGCCAAGCCCAGTACCTCTGTCATGCTCGGCCATCCATTGGATCCGCCTTAAAAGATGTGGCCTCAGCAGGAAGCCTAGGTAGGTCTGGAAGATGCCACGGCTGGAGGCTGTGACATACTGCACGGAAGCTCTGAACCGGAAGCTTTTTCCTGAAGGAAGCTCTGAACTGGAAGCTCTTTGCTGAAGGACGCTCTGAACCGGAAGCTCTTTTTTGAAGGACGTCTGAACGGGGATCTCTGTGACATCCTTACGCCTTATCGAAGGCAATTAACTGATGATGAAGACATCAGAAGGAGACTAAATCACCTGGCTCTTTAAGGGTCAGGAGAGTGTAGACCTGGGGGGTGGGGTGGGCTGCGTGTGTTCACAGCCCACCCCCACCACCCACTAGGCGAGGCAGGTAGAAGGGATGCGTTACTGAGGCTTCCTGGTAGTAATATCAACAGTATAGCCTAGTTGGAAGGATTCGAGAGGCTATTGTTGTAGAAGGAGGTTAGTATTTTAGAAAGCACTTTGAAAGTGCCTGGCAGGCTACATTATTATATTATGTAAGTGTTAGTAAATATCCAGGTAAAAGGAAACAAAGGGGACAAAGGAAACAAAGGAAACAAAGTGCTCCTGGCAGAGAGCACAGTGCAGAGGTCGCGAGCGAAGCAGCACTGCGAGGAGCCCACATCAGTGGGCCGAATCGAGCCAAACGGCTCAGCGATCTGATTCCACTCAAGCAATATTGAATTTATTTTTCAGGCACCAATTTTAAGGAAAAGTACATTCTTTGGTCTTGCCAAACAGCTCACGAAGATGAACTGTGCGATTTTTTCTCTGAACCATGGCCCTCGCCTGTTAAAGCTGCCCTTTCTTTTAAAGCGACAGGTGTCGACACATATTCTTTCTGCCACTGGTAAGAAAAACCGAGTGGGCTCCGGCAATGCCCACTCCTCCTCTGGGATTCAGATCCTCCCTCTCTCCTGGTCCCTCCAAAGTTGAGGCTGGTCTGCCGGTCCACACCCGGCTGGTCGGCCACCAGCCGTGCATGCTGCAGACCCCGCTGGCTCCTGCCCGCCCCCCTCACTGGCCATATGGAATAAGTTGCTCCATTTTCACTCCTTATCAGAGATGAGATATATTTCCCCAGTGTCTTTGTGCAGTATTTTCTGCATTTGTGAGCTGGATCGATGCTTAACTCTTATAGTTCCAAAATGCTACTGGGCTTCTCCCTCTCAGGCCAAAATCACCGGGGTTGGATGCTCAGATCGCATGAGGGGGGACAGGAGGAGAGCACTGGGAAGGAGCAGTAGGTCAAGAAGACATTGAAAGTGCAAATAATTCGTGTTGAGAGAAACTCAGTTACACCTTCTGTAACTTTAGGAAGAGGTCCTTGTTAACCTTGAACCTGCACCTCCAGGATAACAACGATGATGACCATCATGCTTTGGCTGTTTGCTATGGCCACATTTAATCCTGCTAGCAACTGAAGCAGATGTTAGCATTATCCTCATTTCACAGATAAAGCTCAGAGAGGTAAAGTCACTCACCTAAGGTCACACAGAGCTAACCTCAACTAGAATCCTCCTTCATCACACTCTAAGCCCACAGAGAAACAAAAATGAGTGTGCTCCTGTGATCTTGGACAGTCTCTTCGCCCCAACCTACCTAATTTACAGAGATGGGAGGGCAGGGTGGATGAGTCACTTACCAGGGGGCACACAGTAAGTGAGAAAGCCCATATAAAAACAGGCCTGGTTATCCATAAAGAAGAAACGAATAAAATTTTGCTTCCAAGAGCCTGGTTTCTGGAGTCGTGCAGAATTGGGTTCAAAGGGCAATGCCACTGTTTACAAGCTGTGTCATCAGGAACGACTTGCCTCACCTCTCTGAGTCTCAATTTCCCCAAGTGCAAAATGCAGATGAAAATTAAAATCTACCCTAAAGGGTCGTGGGAGGCATGACTTAAAACTATAGAAATCTGGTGCCTAGCAAAGTACCTGGAACATGATATCATTTCCAGTAACTATTAACTAGCATTATGTTGATAATAATAATTAATGTCAGGGGTCGATTTAACTCTCCTGGCATCTGATAAATATTTGTGGTGCAACAACTACGTGCCATGCTTTGAGACAAGAGCTATCAGTGACACAAAGAAGAATCAGTTCTCAAGGAACTTTCTTTCTGTGGGAAACAAGAGCTCAGTGTGCGACAAGGTCAATAGCAATTCCGGTGACTAAGTAGGCCTGTCCAAGGATTTCTCATCGTGGGTACCACACTGCATCATATTTATCCATTCACATATCTGTCTCCCTCGCAGGATTATGAGCTGCTTGAGGACAGGGAGTGAGCCTTCCACATCTTTGTAGTATGATGTCAGTTCTTTCTCCAAAACCCATCTGTGATTCATCTTCTTCTCTGCATTTCTATTACCTGAGCCGATCTTGCCTGGGTGACTACCGCAGGCTTCTAAGTGGTTTCCCACAACCACCTCTGGTCCCCTTGTATGCTAGAGTGATGTTCTGTGTGCAAATCACATCACTTCACTCGTCTGTTTCGGTCCCCCAATAGCTTCTCTTTGCAATAAGAATAAAATCTAAACTCGTATAATCTAAACACAAGGACGCCTTTGGTCAGGGCCCCGCCCATCTCCCAAACACAGCCTTCTACCGTCTCAGCCTTGCTCGCTTTGCTCTAATCCACTCTTTCTTGATATTATTCAAAATACACCGATTTCATTCCTACCTCAGGGCTTTTGGACTTGCTATTCCTTCTGTCTAGGACGTGCATCTCCCAGATCTTCCTATGAAGGGTGCTTCTCATTATTTACGTCTTAGCTCAAGCATTGGCTCGCATTCCCTCTTCACTTCGTATCATACTCCATTGAGTAATGTGCAGTCACCTCGCCTCCTTATGGGTTTATGTATGTATGTTCTGTCCCTCCCCTCAACTAGAACATGCATTCCATAGGAGCAAGGACCTTCTCTGTTCTCTTCCCCATTGACTCCCCAGAACCCAGTCCAGTGCCTGACATATAGTAGGACCATAACATATTTGTCGAATGAAATAATGTATGAAGGATTGAGAGCTCCTTGAAAACAAGGACCTTATATTCTTTTTCTTTGAATCCAAGGAGCCCAAAACAGTGTCTAGCACCTAGGAGATGTGAGATTAGGGTAGACTCCTCTTCTTTAAGGACACAAAATGAAAACTACACAAATCACTCACTTCTGCTCATACCTCTATTAGCCAGGACTTAGTCACATGGCCACATTTAACTGCAAAGGAGCCTGGGAGATGTATTCTTTTATGCTGAGTAGCCATGTATCAGCTAAAGAGTCAATTACTACCATGAAATGGAGAAATCAAATAATTAAAACTTTCAGCCACAAAAAGCAATAACTTTTAAAACAATAATTTTAATAATAATAATAATAGCTTACATTCATTGAGTATTCACCCTTGTGCCAGACCCAACTCTTAATCCTCACAGCAGTCTTTCGTGATAGATACTATTATTAGCCCCATTTTACAGAAGAGGTTAACTGAGGCTCAGAGAAATACATGCGACTTACAATTGCACAGCTCGTAAGTGGTGAAAACAATATTGGACTGATTCGATAAAGAAGAAAAGCCCAGCTTTTCTTGGGATGTTATCACCCTCTAGCACTGGGGAGCCATTGTGAAATTAGAGCGATGTAGCTAAACTTATAATAACAGTCCCTGAGCTAAGGGCCTTATGTGTATTATCTCAACCTCAGCACTATTAACACCCATCCCCCACTTTGGCTGTGTCTATTTTTTTCACTGCTGTATCTCCAGTGCCTGGAATGACATTCAACAGACAACTGTTGATTGTTGAAAAATTGCACCTGCAATTAAATTACTTTATATGTCATTAGGGTTTACTGACCGGCTCCCTCACCGGACTGCAAATTCCATTTAGGGCAGGACATGAGTCATATTCACGCTGTGTATTGTTCCCAGTTCTAGCTCAAGGCCTGGAACATAGTTAAGTACTCGCTAAATGCCTGTTTGATGCATGAATGATCATCCCTGTCACAGAGAATGGAGAGGTTGAGAAGAACCTATTTAAAATACTATCCAAGGACCAATCCCTTACTCAGATTGGAAACAAAACAAAAAAATAAAGCACACGGCTGCCAACGAGTGATGAGGCTGCTGCCTGCTGGGCTCCAAACTCGTTCTGGATCCCATTCAGAACTGGCTGGTGAGGCCGCGTGGATCGTGAGGTTTCTTGGGTATCGAATGGTGTTGTGTGCAGTTGGAAACCAAACAAATCCCTTTTGATGAGTTGGGTGCGAATGAATCTGAATCACAGGAATTAAGATGCCGTGGAACACAAAATGATTTTGGAATGCAGGAGGTTCAGCTGGAACATCTGCTGGTCCTCGAAACAAAATCGTTTTTTTTTTTTAAGCTCCTTTCAGGCAAGTCCGTGGGCCTGCCCTGACAGCAGGTTTGTGTTTTCATTTTTCCTGAGGAGTTGTGATTGGTTTCTTGGCAACCTCGAATAGGCTTTACAGGGAGGGCAGTGCCTTTGCATCTGAAAACGACTCTTTGCTAACTGACATCTCTGGGCACAGTAGCAATTCAGCAAACTGTCCAGACCACCAAAGCCTTGGGGACAAAACACTCCCCGAAGTAGACAAGTCAAACCATTGAGCCGGGAAAGCAGAACCCGGTGCTTGGCAAAACAAAGTTTTTAAGTGAGTTTTCATGACTTTGTCAGGCCGGGAAATTATTACTTCTTGATGAGAATACAGTAAGTCCTCACTTAACATCGTTGATAGATTCTTGGAACTGTGGAGAAAGGACGGATAATGAAACCCATTTCACCAGAGGCTAATTGATGCGACTAAGAGGTAAGTTTCTACTGCATCTCATCAACCTCGTGACAAAACGACGCTGAACAAAATGTCATTCGCGGACCCACTGTACTGGGAATCGGCACAGTGACCTTTGCCATTGACGCTCAGCCACTCACCCCCCATCCCACATGACTCCACATACAAGAGAAAAATAATTGTAACAACTTACCCAGAAACTCTGTGCTCCCACCTGTGCGTCCTTCTCTGCCTTTGCTCCAAATAAGTGATGGGAGAGGGAGGGGGAGAATTGTCACAGGTGGTGGAGTGAGATAGCAGACAATCTTCACTTGTGCATGACTCTTTTGCACACTCTGTTCCCATCATACTGCCTTCCTTGCCTTTCCTTGAATCCAGGAAGCTCCTTCTTGCCTTGAACTCTTAGCATCTACTGTTCCCTTTACCGCCAATGCTCTTCCTTCCAATTGTGCACAAAATCTGACACTCCTTCAGGTCTCCACCCAAATGTCACTTCCCTCCATCCCTCCCCTCTGCAGCTCTGATGTTTCCCATCATAACATTCGCCAATTATTTGTAATGCTATTTTTCTCCTTTTTCCTTCATGTCTCACTCTCCCACTTGTCTGCAAGACCCTTGGGGAGCGGGCTTGTGTGTTTTAATCATCACGGTAGGCTCCTCTAGCTCACTCACTAACCTTGCATTTAGAAGCCGAGACTGCCAGCCAGAAAGGCTGGAATTCAGAGCTTTTGGAGGAAGATACAGAGTCCCAGCCAGTGCTAACAGAGTGGAGAGCCATCCATCTCACTCACTCACCTGTGACAGCTGAATGGATTAATAACCAATTGGCCCAAGACTAACTGGTAGACCCGCCTGGCCCAAGCTCTCCCTCTAGTTATGAATTCCTGCCGTGGCATGGATTGGAAGTTTGTTTACCTCATCCTCCAAGCCTTGCTCAAACCCCATCTCCTTTATAACACCTTACCTGTTCTCTCCGGGTTGAAGTATTTGCTCCCACCTTGGATTTCCCAGAGTAAATCCTGTCCATTTCCTGCCTTTGGCAATGAATCATGCATGAGCCTGTAGCTGCCCATCCAGTCTTGTCTTGAATTCTTACTTAAATCTTTAACTTCCAATATCCATTTGTTCTTCTGTCTCCTAACATTCGCTCTTCCTCTGGCTATGTGGATAACAGACTTACAGAATAACAATCTTGTGTTCTTCCCTGCCAGTCTGTTCTCCAGACAGCAGTCAGTGACCTGACCTCAAATGTATGTGATTCCATCCCTCTTCTACTCAAAAGGTCCCGAGGCTCCCAACTCACTCAGAGTAAATCCACAGTCCTCACCGTAATCCTTAGCCTCTGCAGGAACTGCTTTATGGTGATCTCCCCACCCCAGTTCCCACCATTCTAACCCTCCTTCATTCCACACCAGGAAAACTGGCCTCCGCTCTTCTTCCATCATGCAGATCATGCTCCTACCCCAGGGCCTTTGCACTTGCTGTCTGCTCTGCCTGGTATGCTCTGCTCCAGATATCTACCTGGCTCACTCCCTTAATTCATTCAGGTCTATGCTTACCTTCTTAGAGAGACTGCTCTTAACTGTACCTTGTCACTCTCTCTGTCCTTGCCCTGCTCTTCTTTCCTCTCTATCTTTAGTAATTACTGAACTTTTTGTTCCCTTACTATAAAAGGAGAGAAGAGATACTAGAGGTAAACCAGAAATCTAATCATAGACATTAAGTCAAAGAAAAACTGAGATGCTGCTAGCTGAAAAAGATGGTAGGCATCCAAATCAACGTGGTCCACTAAAAGCAACCTACTATGCTTAAGGTACTGTGTGTTTATAGTTTCATGTGGGAAACTATAGAATGTTTGTCTCCCCACCCCCAAAAAATTACACTGTTCCCTAACTAATATAAGTTCCTCTCCCATTTGTTTTCAGTTTTGATGGAACTGATAATCAAGGTGCCCTGTGCATTCTAGTCAACCAGGGGCCGTGGGACCCAAGTTAGGGCTACAAGAGCCTTTGTCTTCTAAGAAATGAATCACAAGTATCATGAAACAAATATGGAAGGCAGCTGGAGCCGATTCATCTCAAATGTTGTATCCTACTTTGTGTTTGTTCAGAATCTGCTGTTCAGTTTTTCTTTTTCTTTTTTTCAAATCACTGGAATAACCTGTGTCCTTGCAATAAACTGTTTAGGTGGGCCCGTGTTATCAACTAATGGAGTCTCTATAAATACTTACTCATTCAATGTCATTCATATTGCAGCTACAGTGTCTTATTGGTCCATCTCTAGTCTGGAAGACAAAGCCACCCAACCAGAGAGTTTGAGAGAAAGGATTTCATAGAGGTCACTAGGCACAAAGGTGTTGGAAGAGCTGAAAGGGCAAACAGGGCTTTGGGGACAACTCAGATCAAGGGAGGAGGGAGTGATACCAGAACCCAGGAGCCAGGGCTGCCTGGTAGTAGTTGGGACCATGGATGGACACAGAGGAAGCTGGAATCACTGCTGGAGCTGCCACCATGCCCAGAGCGGCTCCTCAAATATGAGAGAGTATGGGGTGTGGGAGGATGAACTTAGCCTCTCCCATCATCTTCCAATCTGGAGATTCTTATTGGCTGAACCTAACTAGAAGCAAGGGACACTGGGAAATGTAGTTTACAGTAGTCAGCCATCTGCTATACAGAAGAGAGCCGAGAAAGGGCAGGAAATGGATTGGAAAGACATAGGCAAGTGACTGGCACACACAAAAAAGTGAGAGGTCCCTCTCTATGACCTGTCTCCCTTAATATCCTTCTTAGCTTCTACTATGGCAGCCAGAGGGGCAACCTGGTGGCCAAAGGGACAAACTTAGGTGGAGAAATAAGCATGTTCTGCCATTACGTTGCCCAGCACAAGTCCGCCTCCCCCAGAAAGTCTCCACGGGCGCCCCTCACAGTTGTCAGTCAGAGCCAATGGCCTGGCCACTGCTTTCCTTTCCGGTCCCATAAAGTCCACCAGGACTGCTGGTAACCAAAGGCCTGGCTTTGGCCGTGTCCCAAATAACTGGAGGCGACTCAGCTCCACTCAGAGCTTTGGGCAGTGCCAGGGAGCAGAAACCAAGCCCTTTTCCTGTCTAGAGTTTGATGAATTCTCTAACAGTTGCTTCTACCCTCAGAATTAAAAAATAATGTTTGTACAGCCCAGCTCATTAGCATGCTTCCCCGGTGACAGAGGCCCCTCTGCCTCCATGTGGCAGGCCTGCCTTCCCCAGTTCCAGCCAGAGCTCTTGCTAACATGCTCTCTGAAAGTCGTTTTTGGACCCGGTCTGAGGAAGTGGGGCCAAAGCTCACTTTGTGGAAAGATTTTATTTCCATCTGAGTCCACTTCAAGGAACAGCGAGGGATTAGTTTTGTTAGCTTTTTTACCTCCAAAAAAATTGCTGGGCCTTTCTGAAGCAGATTTTATGGAATTGCTCGGCAATCATGATTCAGACCGGGGAGACCAGGAGCTCTTTCTTTGGGGATGTGTCCAAATTGGCTGGCACCACTAAATATAGGCTAAATGAAAAGCATTCAGCAATGCTTGGCTTGGGGCAGCCTATTCCAAGGGAGTTTTACAGAAGTTGGTGCAGTGCCACAGGGGGCCAGCGAGTTGCCTGTATGCTGGTCAGATTGAAGACAATGAGAGGACCTCATTCAACCTCAGGCAATAAGGAGAAGGTACAAGATTGATAAGTACATTAAAAATTGAGAGGTTTCTCCCAATTATGTTCCTGAGACCAGTGGCTCTTAAACTTCAGTGTACACTCAATCCCTATAATTTGGGATAAAAGTGTCCTATGCACATGTAGGAGATGTTACTGCTCTCCTATGCACACTGGAGCATCTGACACCCTCTTCTGAGATGTCTTAACGTATGCAGAGCTAGCTGTGATAGCTATAGCCATTATTATAGTTATGTTCAAACCAAGGATAAGACAGCATCACACTTAGCATTAATGCCAGCAATAGAGTTTAACAATCCTGTATTCAAATCTCAGCCCTCCTACTCCCTGCACAGTGTGGCCTCAGACAAGTAACATGGCCTGAGGGAACCTACTATCCTCATCTGTAGAATGGGCAGATGACCTACTTCACTGGGTTGCTGTAAGGACTCAATGAGATAATGTACAGAAGGCATCCTGCATGATGTGTGGCATGTAGTTAATGCTCACCGCATGGTGTTTTCAAAATGATAAGAATGAATCTGGGCAGTGTGTAGGAGTAGAAAAGCTTCTAAGTTAATAAGGGAAGGAAGAGTAGAGACTCAAGCATGTCTACCTGGAGAGAGACACTGAGGTAGAGAGTAGAAAGGGGGAGTCCTGGCCAACATGGGCTGAGGAACTGTATCGGTCAGGGTTCCAGTGATGTATCCTGGCAGAAAACAGATGGCCCACTCAAGTGGAACAACTGGGAGAGTTTGACACAGGTGCTATTTATAACAATGGGGCAGAACTGAGGACAACAGCAAGGGATGGAGACATTGAGGAGTTCTTACTATCATTAGTCCTGAAGTAGTGAAGAGAGCAAAAGTCACCAGAAGCCAGAGAACAGGAGAGAGAAGGGGAGGTCTCCTGATACAAGCTGAGACTTTTGGTCAAGATACTGCCCACCCTAGACAACCTGGCACGGAAGGGACCAGGGAAAGAAGGGCCCAGCTTCACTATCCTCCATCCCTTGTGTCTCCTATTGGTGCCTCCCATTGTCTAAATCCAGTAGGAAGCCGGATGCAAGGAGTCCATTGATGGAGTCTATACAGGTCAGTCACAGGGATGGAGAAGGCTGAAGAATGGACCTGGAGGGACAAATGGAAGATACCTGGCACATAAACCTAGTGGACTAATGTATCTCTCCAGGTTGCATTCAGCTGCTAGTCATAGAATAAGCAAGACATAGAATAAGCAAGAGAGAGAGAGATCTATCTTCTCTTATATAAAACAAGTTTAAAGGTAGCCAGAACCACCGTATTGCATCACTCCAAGGATGACCATTCATAGCATAAACAGTGAATGGCCCCCATAGAGTTAAACTCAGTTGGGCTGGTTGAGCTGATTAGGTGAGTATAGGATGCCATTAATATCTCAGGTTGCTGGTGTCCTTCTACTCTATCCTCCTTAGCATTGGCTTTCATCTTTAAGGTAGCCTCATAATCATAAGTGACTGCCAGAGCTCCAGCCATCATAACTGGAAGAAGAAGAAAAGAAAGAAGGGCAAGAGCTTTCTGGAAGCTCCACCCAGTGACTGCTGTCTACACCTATCTGCGAGGGGTACTTCACACTATAATTTCCTTTTAACTTAGCATCATGCTGCTTCCAACAACATAGGGGACCTTATTAAAGACAAAAAGAAAATAGTTATTGGTTCTGCCTCAAATAAGTACTGAGCTGGGAGTCAGAGGACATAGGTTCCAATCTCCACTTTGACCCTATTTGGCCAGGTGACCATGGGCAAGACACTGTCTACCTCATATAAGCTGTAGGTTCTATGATTCTCATGATGGCTTCCTTCCTGGTGCTGCTCTTCCTCCTGCCTAACTATCTAGGTCCTAGCAGATGCCTAGAAAGTCTGATTCTGCTGCTGCCCACTCCCTTCTGTGTGGCAGGGATGGAAGAAGGGAAAATGAATTGTTCACCTCCCATCTTTTCTCTGTGTCAACGGGCAATATAATTGAAAGCTTCCAGCCAATTAGTATCGGACAGATGTGAGCTTGAGTGCTGGTACCATCCTCGTCAGCTGGATAGCCTTTGGCAAGTTCATTCATTTTCTCTAAACCTGTTTCCTCCTCTGGAAAGCAGGGCTCATGAAAGCTCTCACCTCGTGGAGTTGTGGGGAGAATAAAACGAGATCGTGTGTGCAAAATTCCTAGTACGTGATGACACACATGAAATGACAGCTCTGAGTATTGTAGAGCAACCCTCGTCCCCACCAAAAATATGTGTGGCTGGCAGACACAGCCTGAGAACAGCAGGGAGAAGGGAGGGAGGGAACTGCACGCTGGTGAACAGGGTGCTGAAAAGCGTGAGCAGCTGGTGCAGCCAGTGGGGTGTGAGGCTTCTGCATCTATTTCTATGCTCTTCCTACCTCCCATCAGATGAATGATGAGAAATAACCAATTTTTGACCTGGAATACTTCCCATCCTATATGCAAGACCATCGTGCTGATATTTCCCAAAATGCTCTGAAAAATGTAACTATGTGTTTATTACAGAAAGCTTCCAAGTTTCCTTTTATTAAAAAAAAAATAAACTACTTGTTGAAGCCTTTGATATGCTAATAATATTTCTAAATCTACACAGGGTACCCCAAATATATTGGCCTAACAGCCCCTTTTCCTACTAGTAACAAAAACAATAACAATAATAGTAATAACTATTTATTGAGTACCTACAGTGTGTTAAACCTTGTGCCAAAGGTTTTACATTGTGTAATAGTCAGCTATTATTGAGATAATGCTGTGTAATGAACAACCCACAAAAAAATCCGTGGTTCACACCAATAGTATTCTTTCTCACTCACTGGCCTGTGCCTCTGCCTCACTCAGGCTGTGAATTGAGTTCAGTTCTGCTCTATGTGTCTATGACTCTGGAACCCAAGTTAAATCTTCAACTACCCAAGGCCTGCTCTTCTCATGGTTTGGAGCAGGAGTATCAAAGAGGAAACCAAAATTATATAAGTACACTTGAAGTCTCTACTGTGATGAAGCACATACTATATATACTCACATCCATTAAACAAAGTAAGCCACATGGCCACACCTAAATCAATGGGACAAGAAAGTATGCCCCTGACACAATAAACTGTGGCAAGGGTGGAGAAGAAAAAGATAATTCTAAACCAATAGTACAATCTACAACTATTATCTCCATGCATTACCTCATTTAAGTCTCTTGACAGCAGTATGTAAAAGGTATTCATATCATTTGACAGGTTAAAAAAAAAGACAAAACAAGTATTTATTTGACAGGTTAAAAAAGAAACCCAAACTGAAGTTTAGAGGTGAAGCAACTTGTTGGAGGTCACACAATCCTAGGTATCAGACCTAGAACTTGAATTTTCTGAGTCCCTTTAGGGTAGCTATAGAAATATCACTCGACTTTAGTTTTCCTTAATTTCACAATTCCTTTAGTCTTTTTGTGACATTTGCACATTAATTTTCAGTGCAATGAAATGTTTTATGATCCTTTAGCCCAGAAGCTCACCTGTAAGCCCACAGCATTTATGTACATACTTATATTATTAATATTACATGAGCCCTGTTCTTAATTTACTGTGAGATCCAAGGTTGTCATCTTTAGAGCTGTGTCTCCCACAGGTAGAAATTGCAGTCAGCAATGAAACAAGTCATTGTGAATCTATGAAAGTAGTAGATCCTGTGGGGAGTTCACCCATATGCTTTCAGCACACACCCTTCCTATGGAGGCTGATGGCTTCCTAGTGCAAGCCAAGCATTGGCAGCTCTCCACCTGAGAGCTTACCCTGGCCTTAGCTCATGGGGTAGACCAGCAGTCTGGGGTAGCTCATGAGGTAGACCAGCAGTCTGGGAAGATGACACCTCCCAGAGTAGCCCTTAGTCAGTGATAGCCTGGAGTTGAAAGCTCTCCAGCTTCTTGCCCCCCAGGTGGGATGACTCTGAGGCATGTTCTGTATTGGGTCCCAGAGGTCCCCAGCAGGACCAAACCTCCGTTTCCCACAGCAGTTACCTGTTCACTAACACAGTCTGTATTGGCTGCTTTTCTTGTAGATTTCTCTCCACCTATACTGGTGCTTCCTGGGGCCACCTCCAAAAACAAAGCAAAACAAAACAAAAATTACGGGCACTCAGACCCTTGTTCTTAGCTCTACTTCTGGAGTAACTCTACCTAAGACAATAGATGAATATTAACAAAAAATAGGATTGGCATTCTCTACCTATTTTATATTTGTTTACATTTTTTTTTCATTTATTTCTTTTAAAAAAATATTTTACCTTTTACAGGGAGGGATCACAGAGAGGCCCTGATATAAACCACGATGTTCTCAAGAGAAAAATGCTCGTTCACACGAAATGCACCCGGCAGGACTCTGTGGGCCCAAGGTTGATTCTTTCGATATGGAGACAGAGAGAGGAAGCTACAGGCAAGTCGGCTTTAGGGACGGGAAGGTGTAGGGCGCTACCTCTGGGAGACGCTCCTGGACGACTTCTGAGCTCATCCTCCCTCCATTTCTGGCTTAGCTGCATCTGGGAATGTCATCTTTCATGGCTCTAAAAAAAACGAGACTAAGAAAGCAAACCCCAGGCGAGGACAACCTGCTGTTGGAAATTCCTCATTCTGAGACTGGGAGGGCGCTGGGGGTTGTTTGGGTTGCTTATCTGCTGGCCCCTTCCACAGTTCCTTGACGCCTTTGCCCTCCACAGTGGCACTGGCACCGCTGACTTCAAAGGCTTCCCCACCCTTGGCGGTGACTCTGGGTGGGTGTGTGGGTGGTGGGAGAAGGGAGTGGCAAGCAAGGCGCCCGCCTCTGCCCTCCTGGCAAGGAAGGAAGGCTACTGCAGAGGCCGGAATTTTTCCTGCAAGAAGGGGGCCAACACAGCAGGATAAGTCGAACGTCCACCATCCGTCCCCAAGGGCAGGTTTCTCTTTTGTGGGGGGTAAATATCTCCACTTCACATTCGTTTTCCTGGCTTGGCAATATGATAGCAGGGGCGTAAATGGGCATTGAAAGCAGCCAGCCTGGCTTGAATTGAAATCCAGGGCTCAACAGAGAATGATTTCACTTGTCTAGTCCTCAACTGGCCCATCTGTAAAATAAAAAATCGGTGTCCTTCTTGCTGGCAAGTTTTAAGGATCAAACAGGAATAGATGAGAACAGAGCACATAGTAGGTGCTCTATAATCACCAACCTTTATTGCTATTATTACTATGTTTCCAAAAGGTCCTTGGCCTATTTCCCTCACTAACCTTAATTCCATTTTTATGTTTTTCTCTCCTTTCCTTGTAAATCAGAGGAGGTAATTCATCTTGCTCCCGACCCCCAAATCCTTCCTCAATTGAGATATTCTCCTGAGTTTTTCCTAGAACCACCTGGAATGATCCCAGTAGTCCCTGTGAGAAGCAATAAGATCTTTCTTTATGAAAAAGACAGCCCCAGGAAAAAAACAGTGTAAGTGGTTTTTTTTTAGATGTGCTCTCTTGGTCTGCCCAAAACAATATACCCTTGCTTATCCTTGCCTAGGAAGTCATTTCCAGGGCCAAGAGATTACTTTCTTCCCATTTATTTACGAGAAGACTTAAAATTTCCCTCTTTGGGTCTGTAAAGCCCATGATTGACATGGAAGATGGGAAGGATTGACAAAAGCAAGTCAGTTCCCTTATCGCTCAGTGCCTCAGTTTCTGCATCTGGAAGTATGGTGTGACCTCCCGTTACTAATTGTGAGTCCTGCTATTAGGATTATTACTAGCAGGAATAATAATATTAAGAGTAACGATGACTGGTGGTTACTGTGTTAGTATGTTCCAGGTGCTTTGCTGAGTAAGTGTTTTTTAATAACCTTGTGAGATGTATGTAGGTCATCGCTGTCATCCCTGTTTCTTGGATGAGGAAACTGAGGTTCGGGCAGGTTGCATAAACCCCATCAAGGTTACATGGTTGTAAGAGGTCAACTGGACTTAGGTCAGTTGGACCCAAAGCTTTATTCACCCCAACAAACAACCACCCAGAGGCTGTTTTCATAGCGATTGAGGATCCAATAAGAAAAACCCATCGAGTGAGACCAATGCCACTGGGACGGTTGGAGTTTGTCTTTTTTCTTCTATTATTTTTATTATACGATCAGATTGCCCTAGCAACGACAGCCCCCGCACCCCAAACAGGCGGTAACCAGGACTCAGCGCGTGTTAATGTCGGCCTTACCCAAGAACTAATAATACAACATCTGTGCCTTTCCGTGACCTTCCAGTCCCCTGGAGCTATGAGCAAGCTCATTCCCCTATAAAAACAGAAAAGCCAAATTGGTTTTAGAGCAGCTGTCTCCATTATCTGGAGGCAAGGAAAAGCTGATGGTAGCCCTCTTGGGATCCGGCCTGGTTTAGCTGTGAAAGACCCTGGAGGGGAGTGACTGGTGAGTTAAATCTTTTAGCTCCAATGGGACAGGCTGCCTCTAGCTTTGGCTTCAGAGCTGATATGTGCCCCAGGTCCTCTGGGAAGCTACAAACGGACTTCCGGAAGAACCAGCCATCAGAGCCTCTGATGCCCAGCTGGAAAGAGGTCCCTGGAGCCCCTACCAGGCATACTCAATTCCCTGTGCTCCCGGGCTGGCCAGTGATGTCTCTACCCTTAGTCTGCTCAGCTTGGAGCTAGGAGCTGGCTTCCTTCATCTTCCTCTCTCCAGTCCTGCAGACAGAAGGCTCCACCAGGCCTTCCTGTCGGTGCTTCGTTCTCAACCATCACATCTCAACCCGCTCGTCACCTCCTCTGAGAAGCCTTCCCTGACCACCTGACCTAGATTAGGTTCCACCCAAGTGCGCTCTATGACATCACCCAGCTTATTTCCTTTTCACTATGAGAAATTACCTTCTCCATTAGCTATTTGAGGGCCTGTTGCCAGTGACCACCACCCCACCACCACCACTAGAATATAAGTCACAAGAGGGCAGATTGATTCCTTGGCTGCCTTGCTCACTCCTGCATTTCCAGCATCTGGAGCAACACGTGGCGTGCGCACAAGTTTTGTTGAAGGAGTGAATTCGGCAAGTGAATAACCGACTGGCTGAGAGATGGGAGATGAGTATCCGTTTCCATTTGGCTGTGTGAGAAGAGGGAGGGCCGGTGAGAGCAAAGCGAAGCAGACCAGCCAGCAGTCCTTTGAGGTCTGGACCCCTCCCTGCTTCCTCGCATCCCACCCCAGCCCTTTCCTCTGTCTCGACTGGGCAGTCGGTTTTCCAGGCTGAGCTCCTGGCGAGAAGGAGCATTGTTTGATTTGGCATTTTTCCCCTTTGTGGGGTTCAGCCGGGCTGGGGCGTCCAACTTCCTAGATTTAAACCCCACTTAACTCATGTGTGATTTTGAACAATTTATTTGTGCTCTCGAAAGCCCAGCTTCCTCATCAGTAAATGAGGATCATAATAGAACCTGCCTCATAAAATCGATGTGAGGAGTAAATGAAACAGCTGTGCAGAGTCCAGGCCAAGCTCAGTAATGATAATAATAATTATTGTTGTCACTAAATGTTTAACAGCTTCAATGTGTCCTAAGTGTTTAATATGTATAAGTATGATATAAATGTTTTACATGTATTGTTACTATAAGATATTTTAATGGTTTCAATAAATTAAGAAACGTTTTAATGTTTAAAATGTATGGTGATTAAACATTTTCATTTTCAATGTATTATTTTTTTTTATATTTGCTGAATAAATAAATTTTCTTAAATGAATGCTTTGTCTTTTGCCTGTCTGTCTTATTCCCACTTCATACTCTTTTCCTCTGAAAACTGTGTGCTTGGATTCTGAAACCTGGACTGTGATAGCTCCGTTTCTATTTCTAGTCTCAAATCCTTATTTCTAAATGTGTGTTCCTTTCCTTACAGGATGGTCTAAGACACTCTTTCATATGACAGAGCAGCACAAGCAATAGCATGGAAGTCAGACGGGCATTCAAATCCAACCGTGCCACCCATCTTTTTAAGTTTTCCTTCTATTATTTACAGAAAGATACCCACCTTGCAGGTCCATGATGAGGGTTAGTTGTGAGAGTGGGTGGGAGAGGGCTCAGTCAAAGTTGCACATTTTCTTGAGCACCTACTATGTGCCAGCCCCAGTGCTAGGGGCTGGGAATAGTTCAGTGAACAAGAGGAAGAGGGTCCTGCTCTCAGAGGGTCTCAGTGCTGCAAATTGGTATCTTTTCCTTGCGGAGCATGTGACCCCGTTTTTCCTGGAGCCCGAGATTCTCAAGTCCTTCTCTGACATGTGAGCTCTCTGCCTCCTCTGGTGTTTTTTTCTTCTCCATTCAGCTCTCGCCTTTTTCTCACATGCTTTATCCAACTCACAGCATCAGGCATTTACAGAATATGCAAACCTGAGAGTGTAGGGCACATAAAACTAAAAAGACATGACCTTGTCTTGTCTAAGAGAGGGTCCACACTGTAGTGGATGTTGTGCTGTGCTGCCCAGATCCTTCCTCGGAGCTAAAGGATTTGTTCCCTCACCTGCCAGGAGTGTTGCCACCTGATGGCTCTCAGCCAACAGCCTCTCTGAAAATTGCTGTTTCTCCCAAGGTCATGCTCCCTTCTTGGGGCATCCCACAAGAAGGAGTAGGCCTCCTTCTCTCGACTCAGGACAACTCAGAAAGGCCATCCACCTTCAGCACTCCCTGTAGGGTTAGCTTCAGCCTTGTACCAGCTCCAAGCATATAGACAAAATAAATGATGTAATTTTTAGGATTGCTGTGACTGCAAGCAACAGAAACTCAAGTCAAACTGGCTTAAGCAACATGGGAGAAGTAGAACTCAAGCATCCAAAAAGCTAGAGCATGGTGATGCAATCAGAATTTGGTCTCTCTCTCTCTCTTTGCTCAGCTCCATTCTCTTCCCTACTAACTCTATTCTCAGTCCAACCTTCTCCCCATCGTGGCCTCCAAGAACTTTAGGCTTACATCCACTCAACTTCAAAACCTACAGAAAGAGGAAGCCTCTTTTTCTTCACACTATCAGCAAAAGTCTCAAAGCTGAGTCTCATTGGCCTACTTTAAAGTCACATGACTACCTCTAAACCAATCACTGTGAATCCCACTAGGGAATAGATTCTCTGATTGGCCAGGCTTGGGGAATGTCTACATCCTGGGAGATAGAGAGTACGGTCAATTTTACTTACACCACAATGAAAGAAAGAATAGGTGGATATCGAAAGGAGAATTGAGGCAATTTTGTCAGAAAAAAGAGGAAATGAATGTAGGATAGTAAAAACCACAAGAGGACCACTACCAAAAAAAATCCATCTTATAACTTTAGTTATTCCACCTTCTTTCCATCACCCACACTTCCCAGGACTTAGGTCATTCCAGAAAATGATTTTCTGGTCATTCTTTTCAGGGTGACATCCACCGCCAACTGTCTGACTCCACCAGGTGCCCTTATCAGACGATATTTTCGTCCATTGTTTAGTTAAATGTCTCTCCTTCACTGACCTATAAAGATATAAACAATAGAGCTTTCCAGAGGAATATTTTCCAGACAATAGAAACTAAATAGGGACTTATTTATTCAGGCTCGATTTTCCAACCAGTTGATGGAAGTGTGGCCAAGATGTGCAAAATCGGCTAAAGGAAACACTGCAATGGTTTGTGGGAATTCTAGAATTTCTCTTTTTGACAGAACCGGCATGATCTTTGGGTATGCGGTGGATGGTAACAATTGCTTGTGTTTGTAAACACTTCCTTGTGCATACTCTTTATCCATTCTTGATACTAGTATTATTACTAATCATTATTTTATGCCTCATTTGTTAAGTTCATGCTATGCAGCAACCCCTGAGGTCAGCCCCTTACCTATATCATCATATGGATTCCGTATGGCATTAAGAGGTAGCTGTTACTTATTTCATAGTCGAATCGGCTGAGACTCTCTCAGAGAGGTTAAGTAACTTGCTCAAGGCTGCACAGCCAGTAGGGTGTAGAGCCAGGACTCCAACCCATGTGTGTCTGGCTCCTAAATCCTTGCTATTAAGCATTAAATTAGTATTATGCTTGCATTCTTACCAACGAGACAAGCGAAGACTTACTTATCCCCACTTTACAGATGGGAATCTGAGGTATAGGCAATTAACACAACATTCACAAAAAAATCACCAACATGTCCGAAAGGGTACAAGGATCAGCTAAGCTCCTGGAAGAGAATGTTCTTATTAATTCAGAAAAAAAAAGAGAGGGAGGTTCAGAGAGCAGCAAGCCAGAGGAGCACTCACTCTCCCAGAGATGTCTGGTTTCAGACACGTGTGTGAATTAAGCACTTGGCACCAAGGAGATTCTGGATGGACGTGCGCTGAAGCGATGGACGCCAGCGAGCGCAGAGGGTTCCTGACAGATGGGCTATTTCACGTGGGACCATTCATCCACATGATGAATGTGAGGCGGCAAGGCTGAGCCCTGGGTCCCACCGAAACCAGCCGTCCATGGGAGAAGCACTCCGCATCCCCCGGCCCCCTCCGCACTTGGACTTGGAGCCGGCCCTCCCCCATCCCCCATCCCCTCTCCCCCCCGCAGCAATGAGCTCCACTGTGGAACCTTATCAAGTGTTTCCTGACCCAGCGGTAAGTACCCAGCACCGCCCACCCCCCAGCGCCCACGCACCTTGGCTATAATATCTCCTCCTCATAAATCACGCAGCCATATTAACTGTCTCTCAATCAATCTCTTCCAGGTGTGGGCTCAAACGGTCTCTCAAGGCAAGTGTCCCTCCCCTCAAGGCTTAGGCGCTAGGAGCCCCCTCGTCTGGGAACAGTTTAAAGCCAGATAGCTTCTCCCTCTCTTTTCTAGGGTCTCTTGGTTCAGACTTGAGACTCCTAGGATCCACACAGACTGCAGAGAGCTTCGAGAAGCCCAGGAGAGGGTCAAACGGACTCTAGAGGCGTGGGGCGATGGTGTTTCTCCATGCTCCACGGTTTGGTAAATATGGGCCATTTGATTTTTCCACTAGCAAATATTCCACGGGCAGGATTGGAGCTCCCTAACCCAATCGTAAATATCAGTTTTAGAGAGTTGTCAACTCACATTGTCTGCCCCCTTTTTGGACACGTTGAAGGGTGTGGCAGAGATAATGTCATGTTCATAAAATTCCATTTCGGGCTTTTATTTCCCAGGATGCCTTGCGAGGGTGAAGCCATGTGACGAGGTCCTGGCCAATGAAAGGGAATAGAAGTATATCCATCACTTCCGGGTTCAGCCATGAGACTCCCCGAACAACACCTATAATCTTCTATTCTTTCTTCAATGGTTTGGGATGCTATTTGTTTACGATGGAAGGGGACCGGATCCCTGAATTGCCGCTTGGAGAAGAGCCGAAGGTGGCTGCCCAACCCACGTTAGACTGTGTTGAAAGCGAAGAGTGTTAAGCCACTGAGTTTGGGAGACTTGTCACTGCAGCGTGACCTAGGCAACCCTGACTAGGACACTTAGATGCAGAAAAGTCCATCAGCTTATGAGATATCACTGCCACCCACTGATGCACCACCTTCCATAACCCGCCTTTACCTGTAAATGTCCCAGAAGCTGTAATTAGCAGTCTGTACGTCTGGGGACAGGGAGAATCAACCACCAGGACTACTCCTAGCTTATTGTCAATCAGGCCATCAGTCTGCCCCACAGTTAGACTGTAAATCCTATCAGAGAGCAGCGGTTAAGCGCGTGAGCTCTCGGATCAGGCAGACTTAGGTTAGAATATGGTTAATTACCTATTAACGTGTGCACTTGGCAAGGTGTAACTTTCACGTCCTTGTCTGTAAGTAGGAATGACATGTGTAGCAGATCCTGCTGGCTGCATCTCGTGTAGCTGTGGCTCTCCTAGACCCCGCATTCGGGACTGAAGAGTTGTCAGCTGACGGCCCTCCGTTGTCAAATCGCCTCATCAGCAGAAAGCCAACTCATCCAAGGTTATGTCCTTGTCTGCGACAGCCCACGTCCAATGACGGCTCAATGGGGTGGCATAAAGGTCTGACCCCTTCGGCCCTACTGGGGATGACTCTGAAAAACAGCACCCCCAGCTTTAGAGTTTGCGGTGGACAGACTCCAATATGGCCCCCCATTACCCCTGTCTCTTGATCCTCACGTCCCTGTTTAATCTCCTCCCCACGAGAACCTGTGACTTGCTTCTGACAACTGAACGTGGCAAAGTGACAGAATGTCACTTCTGTGATCACATCACGTAAGATTGTCTGCCTAGTTAGCAGACTCTCTCTCAGACCTTGCTGCCTTTGGCGAAGCAAGAGGCCACGTCGGAGAGGCCCACATGGCTAAGAACCAAAGGTGGCCTCCCGCCAACTGCCAGCGAGACACCGAGACTGACGTGCCCACAACCTCCAAGAAACTGACTCCTGCCAATAGCCATATGCGCTTAGAAATAGGCCTGTCCCTGATTGAGCCTTGAGATAAGACCCCACCCTGTTCTCTGACCTCGATGCAGCTGTGAGAGACCCTGAATCAGAAGATGAAAGTAGTTACGCCTGGACTCCCACCTGCAGAAACGGTGAGCTACTAACTGCGTATTGCTTTAAGCTGCTAAGTTTGTCGTTAACACAAGGATGTCTGTGGGGTCAGCTAAAACCTTCTTTAAGGCCGCATCGCTACCCAACTCCTCCTTCTGCTCATCCTGCTTCCTTTCCTTCTCTCTCACAGTTGTTGATCTCAAGAGCACCCCTTTATAAACCCCTTGCACGTCAAACTCCATCTTAGGGTCTGCTCCTCAGAGGACCCAACCTGTGACATCTACTCAATACCCACAATGCCCTTTTCCACTTGGCTGACAAAACCCTGAATCTGTTGACTGAATCATCCCCAAAATGCTTCTAAGTTTCTGGATAGTCAAGCCCCAGCTGCCGGGCAGAATGCTGCTTAGACAAAGCCTGTTATGAAAATCCCTTTCTTCTTGCCCGTAAGAAGAGACCCCTGAGCCACTTCTGACCAATGAGATTTGAGACGGTGTGTGTAGGAGGTTCTAGGAAATAGATACAAGAGGACAGACAGCCCCTCCTCTACCGTGGACCTTGTGAGATCTGATTATAGGAACTGGAATTGCTGAAGTCGGCTGATGCCCAGGCAAAGAGCTGATCAGAAGGCTCAGGGCAGCAGAGCAAGAAGTTTGAAGGAGGCTGGATCTTTAACTGGATTGGGATGGAACTAACCAGCCCTGCTGCTGCCCCCGCCTCAAAACTGCTGTGGAACATAATACGTTTTCTTTAGGACAGGTTTATGAGTTCGACCAAATCGATTTAAGTTGCTACTTCATAGGTTAGTTTGGAAAATTAAGTGAAATGATATTGTGGTAGCTATGAAAATATTCCTCGCAGACCAGCGACTGTGAAAGGGGTAACTGAGCAAGGGCTCCAGCTGCTGCCACCTCTGAAATTCATCACCCGGGCGGCACCGAGGCCACACTTACCTTGGGCTGCTCCCAGCCAAGAACTGAGCACAGCAGGGACACTAAGGCAGGTGTGTTCCTGTGAGACACGGGATTCCTTGGTTGGATGGCTTTGGCTCAAGGACTTCTCTTTGGCCTTGCTGAACCTTTCTTAAAACGGCATTCGGACCCGAACTTCCTTCCTTCCTTCCTTCCTTCCTTCCTTCCTTCCTTCCTTCCTTCCTTCCTTCCTTCCTTCCTTCCTTTCTTCCTTCCCTGTCTCCTTCACAGGGGACAGGTGTATCAGATCTAATGGCTCTTTCAGCCTCCTCTAACTCCCTCCTTATTTGTGCTCCTTAGATGGTCCCCCTCAGTAAACCTCCTGAAGATCCTGTCTCATCTACTTCTCAACGAGTCTGAACTAATACAGTTGAGCTGAGTGAAGAGTGTGCATTCAAACAATGGCAGTTGTAGCAGTTACTACACCGTCCCACTCATCACTTACCTCTAGGGTCTAGCACAGTGCCTGGCGCAAAGTGATACTTGGTTAATATATTTTAAGTGAATGATTGGATGGATGGATGGATATATGGATGGATGGATGGATGGATGGATGGATGGATGGATGGATGGATGGATGGACAAATGAGCAGATAAGTGGATGGGTGGGTAGGAAGATGGATGGATGAATGATGACAGTATTTCTTCCTTATTGCCCAATACCTTTACATTCAGGTGTGATGTTTCTTAAGCCCTGGCCCAAAGGCCTAAGCTAATATGCACAGCTGTTTTAAGGACTTTTAATTTCCCTAATGTCAATGGCAACAAGAAACATAAGATCTCCCTGGCGTTCTCCCTGATGCAGCTGATGTCTCTGTAAATGGAAAATGAAGTGAGAATGTACATTTCCTGAATGTTCTTCTCATCCACTGAGACCTTCCCATAGAATCACAAGCAAGAGTGCCAGCCTGGGACAGCCTAGGTCCCCACTTATACCAGCGAGGCAGAAGTTTCTGCCTTCGGCTCTACCAGTGATTTGCTGTGTGACCTTGAACCGGCCCCTTCCTCTCTCTGAGCCTGAGTGTTCCCCTTTGTCCAGGAGGGGAACTGAATGAGATGGTCTCTGAGCCTCCCATTCTCCCTGTCATGCTCTGTCATTCAGGGTATGTTCAGCTGCAAGTAACAGACAAGTGAACCATAACAACATTAAAATATATTGTAGATTACAATGTCACTTGTCAAGAAATCTGAAGGTAAAAATTCCCAGAGCTGCTGCAGCTCCTCCACAATTTCGCCAAAGGTGCAGGCATTTTCCATCTTTCCTCTTCCCCATACTAATATGCTGGCTTCCAAGCTCATCTTTGTTGTCTCATGGTCACGTGATGGCTGCCAGAGCACCAAATATCACGTTTTACTCCAGTGTCCAAATCAGGGAAGAAAAGACAAACAGAAAGGCACTTTCTTTTAAAAAGAAGGGAAAATATTCCTAGAAAAAAACAACAAAGTTCCTCCATGATTCTTTAGCTCAAACTGAGTCACACGGCTCCTTCTTGCTGCAAGAGAAGCTTGAAAAATAAGTAGTTGACCTAAAAAAGGCATAAAATTGCCCTGGGCTTATTGCCACCTTGATCGGGGTAAGGAAAAAAGAAAAGGAACTGATAGTGTCTGCCTGAGAGGCCTCAAAGGTGGGGTACTCAGTCATCTGTACCCCAATCTACTCAGAGACAAGGCGGCCAAGCAGAAAACAGGGCAAAACCCAGAATGCCTAAGTGCTGAATGGGTGTGGACACCCGAACTGTGGTAGGTGGGTGTGTAGCAGGGGAGGAATGAAGGGTGTTGGTTGGAAGGGAATGAGCAAAATGAGAAAGGAGATCCTGACCTCTCACTCTCTCTGGCTGGGTTAAGAGTCACCTTCTTCTGTCCCCACCTTTGCACTTACTATACTAAAATCCCCCGGTCTTCCTCCCCACTGCAGCCAGAGCGAGCTGGTCTCAATGCTCCCTTGCCAAAAACTCAGGCTTGAGCAGACCAGACAGACTCCTAGGCCCTTTCTCTCTTAAGCCCCCTGTGGCCTGGCCCTCGCCCATCCCTCTGACCTTCTCCATCCTGCCACCCAGGTCTCCTGTGTTCCAGCCATCTTGACTTTTTCTTCCTGTTCCAAAAATTGGTTGAGCTCAGGACCCACCACAGGGCCTTTGCGCATGCTGTTTCCTCTGCTGAGAGAAGCGTTGCCCCCCTACCTTTGATAGTCGACTTCTACTTGCCTTTTCAAACTGCGACTTAAAGAACACTTTCTCTGAGCAGCCTTCACCACATCTCCACACAAGGACATAAATCAACCTCATTTATAGGTGGTTCATCTGAGCTAAGCAGAGAACTTTGCCCTTCCAAAAACACACATGCTTGCCTTTTAGCTAAAAGAGATTTTTTTTTTACCAAGAGTATAATGGAGTGAGAAAAAGCAGAGGCTTTTCCTAAGCCAGCTGCATGGATTTACGTTTCAGCTCGTCCACCTACCAGTTGTGTGACCTTGAGCAAGTTCCTTAACCTCTCGGTGCCTCAACTTCTTCTGCGTATAAGGACAAGAATAAAATGTACTTCCTAAGGTTGCTTTAAAAATTAAATGAGTTAATGTATATTAAAGCTGAGCACAGTGCCTGACATAGTCTCTTCTACGTAAGTACTTAATATACTACCACTACCAATAATAATAATAATACATATCATTATTCTTGTTACCTCCACATTCCCAGCACCTAGCAAATGCTGGCACATAGTAGGTGCACAACAGATACTTGTTGACTAGAGTAATGAATGTTTGTCTCACTGAAATGCCTTTTCATTTTTTTATCATCACCACTTGGTACAGACCTGGCACTTAGTAGATGTGTAATAAATGGGGAATGGCTGAATGCAGGATGGTGGGGATGACTCCCCAAGGGTCCCTCTACCCCTTCCGCCTTCCTGAGCCACCTCGATTCCCTTCTCCCTTCTTGATCCCGGTGGGGACCCTTAGACCCTTAGCGCCTTGCAGTGGGACAGCCTCCTCGGTCCCCTCTGTTCTCCCCCACCCTCCCCAGAGACACGGGACAGCTTTGATCACTGACGGGAGCCTCCTCAGAAGAAAGAGAGAGAGAGAGAGAGACAGAGAGAGACAGAGACAGAGACAGAGAGAGAGAGAAAGAGAAAGACAGAGACAGATAGAGACAGAGAGAGAGAGAGAGAGAGAGAGAGAGAGAGAGAGAAATCTGGCAGTTTAAGCTCCCTGGAGATGACACTCACCAATAAAACGAGTGGCTGTCAGCCTCTGCTGCAATCAGCTGCCCAGCGTTTCGGAAAGACATAGACATAGAGGCTCGGGGCAGCCGAAAAGCTGGGGTGTTGGAGGTGAAGCCAGTGAGAAGTCACTGCCTCCAGATATTAAATACATAAATAAACCCAGGCCTTAGCTGACAAAGGCCTGGTATTCCTTCACTATCTGACCTCCCTGGATTCTGGCAGCCTTAAAGTGACAATATTCCCAATTTTCTCTTTGGTTTTCCTGTTGTAACAAAGTTTTACTTAAACAATCGTGAATACATTCTCCTTGCTTAAAAAAAAAATTAACCGGACAGATAATGCCATGTGGACCTGCACCCGATCTTGTACCCCACAACGTCTCGCAGGAAATAACTATTGTCAGCATTTAGTGTGCATGTATCTTTCCAGAATCCCTTTTACACTTGACCTCCACTGTACCTTATACAAAAGGCCATCTTGTTTTGGGTGTGGCTATATTACTGGTACATAGACTTTTCCGGTGGGGTGGGAGTTGCTTTGTTTTGTTTTCTTCTGAATGGATATGTCTTGAACATATGCTTCTGCAACTCAACAGTGTATGGGAATCTTGCCATCCAGATGCATACAGATCATCCTCATCCTTTTTCACTGCCGCATAGTATTCCGGAAGAGAGATAGAACCTAGTTTATTCATCTCGGGCTGTATAGTAAACCATCAAGGTGTGTTGGAAGGGAGGGTGGTTCTTTATAAAATGTTGATGTCTGGGCTCCTCCCCAGACAAATTGAGTAACACTTCTGAGGTCAGGGGCTAAGTATCAGAATGCTATCATTCCCAGTGATTTTAACTTGCAGCAAAAAACAAGACTTGTTCACTTAATCAGTCCCCTAATAAATGCATTATTTAAGCTGTTTTTAAGTCTTAGCTTTTAAAAGCCTGCCAGGCTCCACTGTGAGCATTCTTCCTCTGGGGCAGTGTCTCCTCACCTTGGCACTGTTGATAGTTGGGGCTGGACAGTTCTTGCTATGATGGCTACCCTGAAGTCCAGCAGCATCCTGGTAAGTGCACACATGTCACGACAATCAGTAGTGTCGCCAGACATTGCTAACTACCCACCGGGAGAGAAACATCACCTCTGCCCGGGTAGGAGCTCAGAAGAAAAGAGGCTGGACTCTCCACGTTCTGGTGCTCCAAAGCGCCTCGTGAATTCACAATCTCTAATTTTCTGAGACTGTCCTGGGGGCAGATATTCTATCCTTTTGTCCCTGTGACTTCAGACTTTGGGCTAGAACTCTGAGTACTTTTATTTTCACACCGCTTCCTGCAGCCCCAAAGCCCCCAAAGCTTTGGAATACAATTCTAGAATCTAAACTGTGAGCCCAGCGGTTTGGAGTATAGACTATCATATAAAAATAAGGAGGAATTGATTTCTTTTCTTTTTTTTTTCTTGATTTCTTTCCTTGTTTTCTTTTTTTTTTCTTTTTTCTTTTTTTCTTTCTTTCTTTATTTTTTTTTAGGTAATTCTGCTGAGGGGAGGGGAAGACACGTCCCTCATTCTGCCCCCACCTCAAATTTGCAGAATCTACTCTCAGTGTCTCTAAGGCCACCGTCTCATGTCCTGGTTACTCTCTGAGCTTTCTAAGTGATAAGAATAGTGGACAAGAGGGAGGAAGACGAGGTAAAGTCTCCTGAGAAACAGAGGCTTCCCAGGGTGTGTGTGTGTGTGTGTGTGTCTGGAAGAAAATTAAACTCACAGGCTGGGAAGGAAGAAGAGGGGGAGAAGCAACAGGCCCAGCTAGTCGTGTCTCTTTAAGCCAGATAAGCTGCCTGTCCCATCCATCTCTTTGACACTATCGGCCTGTTGTCTAAAGTACTTACAGTTCCCTCCTCAAGAGGAGAAGGCCTGACATGGAGGGTGCTGGGGGAGGGGAGGACGTGAGGCCCGTAGGACAGGGCACCCTGGCGGGCCTGCTTCCCCAGAGAGCAGGGACACGGACTGCAGAGTGAGGAGGTCACCCTCACCCCCCTCCCCCCAACCCTGGGCCTGGCCTGTTTTTAGCTCAGTCCTGAGTGCTGGCGAGATGGTCCCGCCCTGGCTCTCCTACCTGGGGCCCCATTCCCAAGGGAACCACTTGAAACTGAAACTTGTTCTCAAGTGGCCAGGGGGAGAGTGTGAAACCCGGGAAAGAGAGAGAGTCGGCGAAAGGGAAAGGCCTTCTGTGGCCGGTCACACTGACCTCGGTGCTGCCCCGTGAGCCTTTAAAAAAAAAAAACTCACGTGGCTCTTACTATGCTGTGGAATGGGGAGGTGTCATTTTTCCTGCCTCAGAGATCAGGAAACCTGACCCAGAGATGGTAAGGAACTCCCCTAGGGTCACACAACGCATCGAAGGTATCGATGGGATTCGAACCCACATGTCTCTCGATTTGAAAGCTGACTTCTTAACTTTTAACCAGGGTTATTTCTGGTCCTCCTCCATTGTGAGAAATCGTGTTGATGAAGGATTGTCTGAATCGACGGACAGCCATTTATTTATTTATTTTTTTTATTTTAGGGCCTCGCCTCTGTGTCAGGACCTGCTCTGGGCACTGGCCTCGATCGCTTACCGATTCTATAAACTACCGCCCTAGTTTAAACCAGACGTGCAGAGACCTCAGTGACCAGATTTTTCGCTTTAGCCTCTGGACCACTCGATCTTGGGTTTTGGCAGCATGAGGAGGGAACCCAGGAAAGAAAGTTTCATAGCAGCCATTCCTGGCCTCAGCACGATGGTCTCCTCAAGAACATCACCACAAAAAAAAAATAATAAAAATGACACAGCACGACATCATCTTTACAAGAACCCGGGGGAAAATTTCTTCCTGGTTTTTAGCAAACATCTTGATTTGTTTGTCTTTTACAAACTCTTTGGGCTCTTGTAAGTAACTATAATTCTCTCCTTGTTTTTAGCAGAAGGAAGCTCAGAGCCAAATACACTTCTATGAACTAACTACACAGGGTGTTCCAGCTCTGGAGGCCGAATATCCTAAAATGGGGTGTGAAACAACCCTCTCTTATGCATCTGGATTCAGAGATTCGGACGGGGCGGGACAAGGCATGGCCGAGCCCATCGGTCCCGGTACCGTGATGTCAGGAGCTGGGGGCAGGAGGACCCGAAGGCTCTTCACTCATGTGTCTTGGGGGGTGCATGCTGGCTTCGGCAGGGGGCTTCAGCTCCTGTCCTTGTGGGCTCCCCCTCGAGGGGTGCATCCTCACAGCATGGCAGCTACGTTTCAAGAGTGAGTGTCCCTGTCCAGGGTCAACGTAGGCGGAAGTGGAACCACCTCTTATGACCTAGCCTTGGGAGGTTTTCCGACAGAGCAGGTCACCACCTGTCCCCTGCCCGGGGCCTGGCCTGCTTTTCGCTTGGCCCCTATGGCTGGGGAGCATTTGCCGGAAGTAAGCCACGGGGTCTAGCCCATAATCAAGGCTGAGAGTCGGACTCCCCTTCTTGATGGGAGAAGCATCGTGGTTTGGAAGACAACAGGGGACCAAAGTACTGCTGTGGCCACTTGGGGAAAAAATTTCTGCCACACAAGACCAAAATTTCATTGACATGTGCTAATCATGCTTGGCTTTATTATTTTACTTTTTTTTTAATCAAAGATTCTTATTTTACTTTTTTTTTTTTTTTGCAGCCAAAGATTCTTTTTGGAACTAGGCAGGAGACAGACAATACCTGCAGTCAATGTTGTGTTCTGAGTGTGTGTTACACGCTTGGTGAGGGTCTGTGCAAACAGATCCTTCCTTACGCCTTCATGACGTTGATTCACGAGCGACTCTCTTGCTGATGTTTTACAGAAAGTTAAAGAAATTTCCCAGATTTGGCACAATGGAAATGGGGCGCAGGTGGGGTTCCATTCCAGGTGGCCCCTGCAGCTCTGCCACAGGTAGTCACCCCACATGCCTCCATCCTGCTCCTCCTTTAAGCCTCACATCACCCCAGCATCCTGGCTTGTTATTGTAACACGAAGGTCATCCCGGACACAGCCCGCTCCTCTCCCCAAACATCGCCTCTGACCGTCAGTGTAGTCATGAACCTCTGCATATATATCAAAATTAACATTCTCTCCAGCTTAGATCAGCCAGCCTGTCAGGAACTTGGGAATTTGGCAGAAAGTCTCAGAGCACCCACTTCCTGCCAGGCCCTGTGCTAACTCACAGGAATCCAGACACGAGACATTTAATGTCACAGGGGACTGAGATCTATTTGAGGGCAGAGACTGTGCCCTTTTGGCTTTGTAGCTGGGCTCTTTGCAAGTGTCCAGCGTGGCAAATGAAGGAGTGAAAGTGTTTGTCTGTTGCAGCAATAATACTTTGGGCGAGTGACAACACCTCTCAGCCTCTATTTGCTCACCTGCAAAACGGAGATAAGGATGCTTCCTGCAGCCTTGCAGGGCTGTACCGAGACTCTTGGAACTGAGAAGGTATCTCTTTTTGCACTGATGTCTAAAAAGTTCAAAGGTAAATTTGGGACCTCTGCCAGGTAATAATGTAAAATGCTTAGCATATAATCAGCCCTCAATAAACAGGGCTATAAAAGCACTCCGGGTCTCGAACTCCAAACCCAAGTGAAGTTGATGGCAACGAGGAGGAAAAGAATACGAAATGTCATTGGTCCTCTTCGTCTCCCGCCTCTGGGGGTGGCAGCCTCGATGTGATGGGACGGAAGTGGGAAGGCCTGGTGTGTTTCCAGAACGAATGGAAATCTAAAAACTTTTTTGGAAACCCTTGATCTTCCAAATCAAGGTTCTTGGCCAAACGTCTGAGTTAGTAGATCTAACAAAATATCTTCAATGAGCCTCAGAAGCTGCACATTCATCAGTGTGTGCCTGGTTGAGGGGTATTGGGGTGACATAATTGAATGGTGGCCTGTTTGGAGAATGTAAGAAATTAACTGAGCTGACCAAGTGTTGTGTTATCTCTTGCGGCCCAATTAGCACCAACCCCCATTTTTATTTTCGATGTAGTACGTGGCTGGTGAGTTGGGGAGAAGGGAGAGTTGCATTATTTGCTCTCTGCTAGTTCTTGGAAATAGCAAGAATATTTGGTCCTCCAGACAAACGCCAGCTCTGCACCTAAAAGCTAAGTCCAGATATGTTATATATTTATTCAAGGCAGCAATTGGCCAGGAAACGACTATAAAACACACATTTTGAATAAAAGGGAGATTTATGGTGCATTTGTGAATCTGAGTCATATCTCTCTGCCTCCCCCAGGCCAGAATCCCTCTAATCACTAACATACCCCCAGCTTGTACACTCGGTGGGCACAGAATTGCTTCCTTCTGGTCCCGTCCCCCGTTAAAGACGTGATGCGGATTGTGCTACTTTATCTGACAGTCGGTAAATGAATTGCCGATTCATTCTGAGCTTAGGTGGGGGCTGGTTTTTTCCCTGGGAAGAAAAAAAAAAGTGGGTTCCTTTCATATGTATCTTTGATCAGTCAGGACTTGACAAATTATTTTCCTAGGAATTTCTCTATCCTTAATGCCACAGGGGGGAAAAATGGATTTACTCTAAAAGAATAGCTTTTATGTTTCAGAAATTAGAGCAATGTAAAAGCTTTTCTTGGGTTCCTCTCTTGCTCTTGCTATCTCTCTCTCTCTCTCTCTCTCTCTCTCTCTCTCTCTCTCTCTCTCTCTCTCTCTCTCTCTCCATTCCCCCCTCCGTCTTCTTTCTCTTCAACTATACTTGTCTCCAGGAAAAGTAGGCAGGTAGCAGACAGAGGTGGAAAAGACCACTGACAAAGGCTGGGCTTCTGGATACGTTATTTCAAGTGTATAAACGTTTCTGGAAAATAAGGCTTGACCCCTGTAATACCCTTGGCATTGAGAAAGCAAAGTCAAATCTTCTGCCTTAAGTTTCCCTTGTGACAACTGTTTTTTTTCCCCCTCCTATGGACCTTTGTTTTAGGGATAAACTTTAACCTGATTTGCGTCCTGCAGGATTTAACTGCACTGCAACTATCTCCCATTCATGGTTCAGACCTTCCTTTACCTGATGGCAGAGGACTGGAACAGAAGTTCTCCAAGTTATTTCCATATTAAGGTTCCTATCAGCTGTTTTGAAGAAAAGAAGGCATTGAATGTATCCATGGTACAGTTGGGCAGGCTGTGTACTGCACAAGTCCAAGAGGCACCATTCAGATAGATGACCGATGTAAACAATGTGTTCTGAGGGTCTCATTCCACTCCACCTATATGACCGTGGGTGGCAGCTTTGAAAGGGAACTCACAGAAGCGAAGGGAAGGTTGGAGAGCCGGACTCATAATGAAGGGACAATCTTGGGAATCTATGTGGGAAGAACTAAAAAAAAGTTTAGTTAGAGATTAGAACAGTGAGCACTAGTAGTCCCAGTCTGTTTATTTCTCCACTCAAGATTCTCTCTCTTTCTCTGGGGGAGACAGGACAGAGGAGAGATAGAGAAGAGATGGAGATGGAGAGAGAGAGGGAGGGAAGCAGGGAGGCAGGCAGGGAGGAAGGGAGAGAAAGAGAGGGAGAGAGAGAGGTTAAGCCTTTCCCGAGTCCAAACTTCCCACCCTCTTGTCTAAAGGGGAAAAGACCTCGTATTAACAACTTCACCCTCTTAGTTTAGGTTTTCTCAAAGCAGACCCTAAAACAAAAGATTTGGGTGCAGCGTGTTGTTTGGGGTGAAGGAGTGGAAAATGAGGAACAGAAGGAAGGGTATAGTAGTGACAGGTCACCTCTGTGAGCAACAGGGCTCAATCCTGCTGGGGACCCACTAGGAGACGGTGTAAAATATACTCAAAATTGTCCCACTAAGGGGACAGGAAGCTGGGGTGTTTACAAACCTATATGTGTTCCTCATTACTTAATTCCTTGGCCAACTGTACACCTGAGGCCAGAGAAAGACTTCAAGAGACACGGATGCCAGAAGCAGGAAGCAGGAAGTGTGGCATGTGTGGGACCCCTCCCCCACAGGTGCAGGTGGCCTGGAGCATGGGCCCAGCAGCCAGGACCGGGCACTGACAGCATCTGCCACACCTGCCAAGACTACACACAACGAGGGAGAGAAACCCCGCCCCCAAAACTGGGGTGTCGTCTCCAAAAGAAGGGGGAATGAATGCAAGGATGCCCATCACACAAGGAACCCAGAACAAATACAGTCTTGTCCAGGTGTCTGCCCCATCTTTGCCACTACATAGCCCCACGGCCTTAGGCAAGGCACTGCCTCCACTTTGGAGATGCCCAGGCCTCAATGTCCTCCTCTTGAAAGTCTTCAGAATATTTATAGCCAACATCTCCAGGGGCCTCAGAACCTCAGAGATTGAAATGGGGCGCCTCACGTAGTGGCCTGGGGCTATGCTACAATTCGCAGAGTCAATGAGTTCATCTTTGGCTTGTTTCGTCCACTGAGTGTCCGATACACTTTAGCAGTCGGAGTCTCCGAGTCCAGATCACAATGGAGCTGAGAACTTACCTGCAAAGTGAAGGAGCTGAGATGTGAGCCCTTGTGGAATTGGGAGACGTGGGGTGTGCAAGGGATTCGTAGCTGACACCATGATCATCTATTCAGCAAGCATTGTCCTCCCCTTCCCTCGTCCGACCTCTGTAAACAGGACCAGGATTGCATGGAGGGAGCAGGCACAGACCATGCCCCGGCTCCAAACCCTGCAGATGACCCCCTAAGCAAATCAAGATTATCCAGATCAGCTTTGCCAGGTACCTCACTTCCCAGCCTCCCTTGCAGCTAAGACAGATGTGATTAAAGTCTATGATCGGTTGACTTTAAGTAAGGGAGATTATTTTAGATCATCTGAGTAGGCCTAACTTAATCATCTAACAGGCCTTCAGAGCAGAACTCCCTGAAGAGAAAAAATAAATTCTGCCTATCAACAGAAATTTCAGCCATACCCGAGAGTTCCCACCTGCCTGTTAGGGACGGAATTGTGCTCCTGCCCCTCAGATTCCTGTGTCGAAGCCCTAACTCCCAGTGCCACTGTTCGGAGACAGAGGTAAGGGGGTGACTAAGGTTAAATGAGGTCAGAAAGGTGGGAACTGGCATCCTTATAAGCAGAAACATACATCAGGTCTCTCTCTTTCTCTCCCTCCCTCCCTTCCCTGCTTCTCCCCACCCTCCCTCCCTCCATGCACTCAGAGGAAAGATCTCACATGAGGACACAGCAAGAAGGCAGCAGTCCACAAGCCAGGAAGAGACACCTCGCCAGAAACCAACCCTGATGGCCCCTTAATCTTATGCTTCTAGCCTCTAGAACTGTGAGGAAATAAATGTTATGAATAAAAAACCTGCAAGCCATCCAGTCTATGGTATTTTGTTATGGCAGCCTGAGCTGACAAATACACAGACCACCCTTCCTGTGGATTTCAGCCTCCCCTTTCAGTCCCCACTATCATGGAAGCCGATTCCTCCCAAAAAGTCTCTTGATAGATACCTATATGCCTCTGAGTGGTGCTGCTTCTCTGGCTGAACCCTGGCTGATGGAGTTTCCTAAGGAAAGGCCTGTATGTGACTTATATATATACACTGTGCACGTCCTGGCTTTGAGTGTAAATGTGATCTATGTGCCCGTGGGGGATGGGAAGTCACATGGAGCACAAACCAAGTCGTCCCATCCAAGCGAGTCCTAGACCAACCTGCCCCCAGCCAGCCCATCAACTAACTAACTGATCACAGAACACGAGCCCAGCCAAGACCAGCTGAACTTGGCCATGATAAACAAAGCCACTCAGTTGATTCAACAGAGCCACTCAGTTGCTCATTTTGCCCATGAGCAAAAATAAATATTTGTTGATGTACGTCTCTGAGGTTTTGTGGTCGATCGCTATGCAGCCCTTCTTGTGGCTACGGATCGTGGGTGGCTGCTTGAGGTGGCACTCTGTCAGCGTGCACTGAGCTGTCCCCCTGAAACTACCTTTGAAATTTGGGGATGCCACCGAGTCCTTGACTTTCTCGGAGAGCCCTGTCCTCTGCAAAGCACATCGGCTGAGGCATGTATGAACCCGTTCAGGACATGATTCGTGAGCACCTTCGAAAGGAAAACAGGAGCAGACAAGACTGGAACGTTCCTGCCTCACAAATCTCCTCTGACTCCAGGGAAGAAAGGCTGCCGTCAGGGGAGAAGGGTGAGCTGGGATGAGTGCGAAGGACAAAATAGGAGTTCTCCTAACTGGAATTAGGGACAGCAAAGCCTCTCGAAGAGTTGATTGATCACAGTTGATCTTCGATCTATTCTTAAGCAGGCCGGGTGCACATTCGGCAAACTGTCGTCTTTAGTCTGCACCCCGGGCCTGAGGGGGGAGATCTGAGCACCCCTACTCTATGGAGATGGAGACCGAGGCTTGGGAGGAGAAGAACGCTCGCACGTGAGTGTGTTAGCTGGGCATCTGAGGCCAGGAGGTCAAACAGCCTCGCCTGCCCTTTTGAGGCTGTCAGCTTTCAGCCACCAAGTCACAAAACCCCCTTTACTTTTCCACAGGTTGAAGGCTCCAAGGACTTGCCACCTGCAGGCACAGAAGCTTCCCATCTGCCCCCCGAAACCCCATTCTCCTCTCCCAGGCCTGCGGGAAAGGGCAGAGATGGCACAGATCTGCCCAGCACATACGGGAGTCTAGCCAAGCCACCACCCACAAGCAGAGTGACCTTGCATATGTCACCTCAACTCTCCACCTAGGTGCTCTCATCTGTATGATGGGGATTAGATTGGTCCCGACCTCCCAGGAATGGGGCTATATAGGATGCTGCTCGGTGTAGGGACCAGCACATAGTATATGGTCCATAAATGGAAGCTATTATTACCATTTCTGCTACTAATATTAATAAAGGGGGGGATGTCAGTCAAATATGAAAACTCTGCTTAGGAATAACCTTCGACCTGCATCCCAGGCTGTCCCCCACCCCCAACACTCACAATTCTTGGAACAGGGACTACGTTTCTTAATATAGTCAATAGGATTAACACGTGCGGCTGCTTTTTAAAGAGATGGAAGAATGCATCCCAAGGTCAGATAGAACAGGTGCCGGATGGTCAGCCTTTTGGGGTGTAGAGGTTTCTGTCCCCTCTTTGTTGCCATAGAGGATCCAGGGCTGATAGTCTTCTACAAAGCCAGCTGTTTAAATCATCCTCGAGATGGCACCCAGGTGGAAAGCTGTTTTAATTATTGTTGAAGATGATGGTGATGATGATGAAGATGATGATGATGATGATGATGGTGCTGATGTTTTTCTAACCCTCAAGGAGCTTACATCTATACTAAAATCATAGAGGATCGTAAGGGTGATTTCCCAACAAGAGCAGGAAAAGAAGGAAGGGGAGGAAGAGAAGAAATAATCGTCATAATAATAACCAATACTAATTAATCTTTTTATTAACTAACAGTTAATGAGCATTTCTTCTACACCGGGTACTGTGCTCATCAATTTATACTCATCACCATTTTGTAGATGATTAAATGGAGGGTTGAAGTGGTTAGGTGACTTGCCCAAGGTCACAGAAGCAGTAAGTGGCAAAGTGAATTTCATAAGCCAGGTCAGTTAGAGAATGAAGGTGAGATTCTTACAACAGCCTAATTCAACACGTGTGTGCTTGTGTGTGTCTGTGCATGTGCATGATCAAGAGAATAATAGTTCACCTCAGAACAAGAGCCGAACCCCCAAGAGAAGCAAGAAAGCCAGCAGCAGTCCCAGAAAGAAGCATCCACAGAGAGAAGCATCCAGGAGTCTCCTGGCCTCTCAGGTAGAATATCTCATGCTTAGCAATTAGCTGACTGGTCCTGGTACCCAAGTCTGTCACTGACCCAACCAATGTCACTCCTTAATGGACTGCCATCCCTTCATCCTCAAAGTAGAATGGGGTACCCCCACCTTCCTTACAAACTTGATTTGATCAACAATGAAAATAAACTAGATTTTAACTTAGTCATTCTATTCTTCATCACAAAGATAATTCATCTTCATCGCACACAAAAATGAGAAATACCCAATAACGCAAAAAAAATTTAAACGCAGTCCCGCCACTGTTATAATTGTATTGTACACCCTAACTGGGTTTTTTCCTCGTGAGTGTGAATAATGCAGGTGAAAGGAATAAAACCGAGAAGCTATGCCCATGTGACTTGTAACCGGCTCCTTTACTCACAATGTGTCTTAAATATCTTCTTCAAATCACCTTCACAAATGTATTTTTTAATGGCCACATGCTATGCCGTTAGATGCATGTACACTGATTTATTTAACCAACCCCATATTATTGGAAAATAAAGCCATTTCTAGTTTTTTGGTTGAAGAAAATAGCGATGAACTTCCCAGAACAGAAATACTTATGGATACCCCTGATTCTTTCCTGAGGACCAAATCCCCAAAGTAGAATTATCAGATAAAATGATTGGCACAGTTTAATATATTTTGCCCAAAGGTTTATCCCAACCAGCCGTTTATAAGATTTCCTATTTTCTCATTAGCAAGTTATCATTATTTTAAAAATATACATCTGCTATAGAAAATAGACACCTACCGTGTTAGTTACGTTACTGGACATTTCCATTTAAACCTCCCAAGAGTCATTGAAAGCTGGTAGACTATCTCCCTTTAGAGAAGGAGAAAAGCAAGGCTTAGAGCAGCTGAGGCTGCCTGCTGAGCCCAGCCACACACCAGCTGTGTGATGCTGGACGTGTTCCTAACCTTTCTGAGATCAAGAATACTAATGACCTGATTCTCTGAAAGTTCTGATGCTTTTCTGCCCCAGAAGTCTGAGTTCCACACTCAATTGCTCAGTGTTGGACCGGGAAGCCAGGAGGATGCTTTAGCCTACCAGCTTACAAGTCCCACCTGTCCTCTGCAGCTATGAGAAGTCACTGGATGAGAGCCCAACACAATCAGTAGGTCCTCAGTGAGTAAAGGTGTCTACCATGCAAGGTGGGACCTTAAGGTATGCTTGTCAAATACACGAATAAATGTAGACTAGGTGATGATTACATATTAATGAATTGGCAGCTCATTCTTCCATCACCATTTCTGCCTCAGGACCTTTGCACAAGCTGTTCCCCCTGCCTGAAATGCTTCTCCTCACAAATTTTCACCTGGTTAATTCTCACTTACTAGTCACAGCTCAGCTCAAAAGTCACCTCCTCCAGACAGGGTCAGGACCCCTTGTCTTATCCTATTACGGCATCATCGTATGTGCTGCCCTGATAGTTCTTCCTGCATTTGCAACCCATTAATTACACAGATGATATCTTAAGCTGTTTCTCTCACTAAACCATACACTCCAGGAGGACACAGCCTCTGCCACCTTCTCCCCATTGTTTTCCCAGCACTTACGACATGTCTAGTTCAGAGCAATATCTACTAATTATATTACAGGGATGTGACAATGTGTGTTGTGCCTCTCGACATCCAAACAGTGATAAAATGACAAGAATATTTGGCTATTACACCTTAAACCTACCAAGACAGTAGAAAGATCCTTGATCACCATCGTTTGGAACCCAAAGAGGTTGACCTGTATCTGTTATGAAAGGGGTGTCCTCTTTTTCTGATTTATGGAACTTGATGTGACATGTTTTTGAATGATTTCCCAAGGGTGGCAACTGTTTGAGAGAGCTGGAGTGGGGACATCAATTCGGTATTCTTCTAATATTCTTACGAAAGAATAAGACTATCTTATATAGCTAGTAGATTCGTTTGGAAGGTAATTTTTTCAAAGTAGCTTTTTTTTTTTCTGAACCCCTCAGAATAAATATCTATTTAGAGCAAAGTCAGAACTTATTCAGTGAGACTGTGAATTCATTCTCTGTGGGGACCATTGACCTAGTTTCTCCATTGTGCTTGGAAAAAAGCTGAATTGTCATTTCTTTGTCATGAATTCACACTTCTCAGAAATTCTTCGACTAGGAAAGATCCGGAAGGATAGGGGAAAGGGGGAGTTGGCATGATTAAATGATTTGTAGTCAACATACCAGTTTTTTCTGATTCATATTGCGACATATTGAAGGTTCTTGATAACTGAGATAAAATAAAAATTTGCAGGACTAATTTACTCATGAATTTGCAGTTGTGTTCTACCCTATATGTGTTATATAGGACCAACTCACAAATCCTACATTTGTGACAATCCATTTGATGGTCCGTAAAGTTGTTTGCATTGAGACCTGGAAAATACTTGATTCCAGCAATTCATTCAAAGAGATCCTTCCGAAAACCAAGTATTGGGTGTTCCCTATAGCAAGAGCGATACCATTTTTTGACCAGTTGAAATTCCTGATGATTTTCTTTTCCAATGTTGACATGAATTCAAGGAACATAAATAACTCCATTCCAAGGATATAAGTTAGTGAGTACCTATATGCAGCTCCATCACACTCAAGTTCAAGGGATTCTAAACATCTCGAGATGAGCAGGAGAGCGCAGATGGGCTGAAAAATTCACCTCCCAGACCATATCTCTGTATTTGTTCCACCTAATTTCCCTTCTATTCCGTCAACAGAAAGAACAGGAAGAAAAAAAAATGGGTGTTCAAGTCCCTTGTACTTTTTTAAGCACATGGTATTTATTAGGCATTAATTGGCACACAAATATACGAAACGAGTACTTAATTCTCACCCTCCCCCCGCCCTTAGCAACATAAAAAGACATAATCGCTTGAAGACACTCACATAGAAACATACTCACACGCGCTCATGAATTTGGACATACTCAGCCTCACATATTACCCTGTTCTCTTTATTAGGGTCAGTTAAAAAAAGATTTTTTTTTTGTAAATCAAGAAAGCAAAGCACATTCGAAAGGAAAAAAAAAAAGAACACAAACTTGGTTTTGAGTATCAATAAAATTAAAAGCTCTTGGCCAGCTCCCATGCTGGATTTCATTTCATGTTATTATTTAATTAGAACTCCTATTTATAAATAAATAGTACCAGTAAAATATTACATCTGAAGAACCCTGCAATAACGTTTTACTTACATACTTCTTTTTATTTTTTTAATACCGTTTTCTGTTTTCGATAACCACAGTTTTGTGTCGGCATCTGGCGTGACTTCTTTGGAAAGGACTAATTGGAGAGAACGTCTTGCCTCTTCTTTGGGATGTGAGGGTTTTGCTTTTTTTTTTTTTTTTTGCATCTAGTTAGGTTGTCAGGAACGGAGCTTTGGAGGCTGGGGGCTGGCTTTGTGTTTTATCAGGACGAATATTTAGTTTGGCTTTTTCACAACTCTTGTCAGCACAGACCTTGCTCCTGGCTTATCACAGTTCTGCCTGCATGTAAACCAAGGCTTTTTAAGTTTTTCAAAGCAAGCTTTCCGGCCGAGAAGCTATAGGCCACGTTTCAGCGACAGATGGCTGGAAAGACCCAGAGCTGGGAAGACAGGAGAGCTGAGTAAGATATGAACGCCAGCTGGAGTCCAAACATATCCAGACTCCACTAGAAGACAAAACTGGGCTCCGTGGTGATGGGGAAGGCGGGACACGATCATAGAAAAGCTAGAACATAGGAAACCTTCTCAGAAACATCACATGGCAGAGGTAGGTCATTTCTTAGTCAAGGGGAAGGTGGCAAATTTATCATATATATATATGATATGAAGGGAACCCCACAAGTACATACTTTGAAACATACTTGCCTCAGACCACCCCCAACATAAGGGACTGGGTCCCGTTAAGAAAAGTGAAAGATAAAAATATATTATTATTTATTATATAACAATGTCAACATTAACACCAAGACAGGAAAAGACTCCAACTCCACATTAGGGTAGAACTTGCGATGAGGCAAGACTTTCTGGAGACCAAAAGGACGAATCAGGGAGGACATCTGGAGGTGGTGTGACTGTGGCCGGCTGAAGAGTGTGGTGGTCGTGGCGGGGGTTGGGAGTCATCTTTTTTTTTTTTTTTAAGTTTTGAGACGAAATGAAAAAGTCACATTTTTTGAATTGTGGTTTCAAGCTACTGATTAGATCAGTAGTCTAATCTAGGGGTCCCGAGTGTAGACATGAGCATCGGGTGAAATGGAGGATCTTGTCCGTGGGGTTCTCTCTGCTACTGTCTCTCTTCCTCTCTCTCGCTCTCGCTCGCTCTCTCTCTCTCTCTCTCTCTCTCTCTCTCTCTCTCTCGTCTCTCTCTCTCTAGCAAACGTCTCTTAGTTCGCAGGCCTCGCTTTAGCTATTCTCACTCCACTCTGGCACCATGCCAACCCCGTGCACAGAGTGGTACTGGTGTGGGGACAGGGTCCTTGGCACGCCGTGAGAGTACAGGAACTCGGACGGTTGAAGGCTGCCCGGTGACTGCAGGCCAGTCTGAGGCCCACACTGCCTGACCACAGGCTGGTGCGCCACGGAGGTCTGCTGTTGGAACATCCCCTCTCCGAGCTGTGGGGAGCCATGGTTGGCGATGCCAGCCAGCCGGGGGACCAGCGGCCCTGAGGTGAAGTGAGCAGAGAAGTGCTGGTAGGGGAGCCTGTCCATGGGCTGCACGGTGGTGACCGTGCAGCTGCCGTAGGACGGCATGGTGGGCCACGTGTTGCAGCTGATGTCCTCCAGGCTGGGCACGGGCTCGCTGGGAGGTGCGGAGCTGGCGTACATGCAGGCCTGCCGCTGGGCCGACTCTGTCCGGTAGGAGGCACTCAGGCCCTGCTGCTGGGGGTAGCCGGAGCGATAGAAGGGGTCCTCTTCGCTGGGAGACGTCTCCATGTAGGGCTTCTTGTAGGGATGGTCTGCAGTGGAACATTCTTCATCTGCTGAGATGGGAGGAAAGAGAACCAGTGAGGCCGGGAGCAGCCACCCCACCCCCGAAGGCGGAGACAGCCATTTGGCCGAAGGCCCGAAGGATCGAGGGTACGAGATGGTTTGCCCCGATATTTGTTCTGATACAAAGAGGTGGACCGTCCTGGTTAAGACCTTGGGCTACGGCAGCCTAAGCCAACAGTTCAACCTTTCTGAGCTCAGTTTCTTTATCTGAAAAGTGGAAAGAGTGATTATGGCATTTTTTTTTTTTCTACAAGGGGAATTGTTGAGAAAGAAATTGGAGAATGTATATTAGTCTAGAGCTGTGTACAAAGAAACACTCAATAAATGAGAAATGTTATTATTATTCTCCCTCTTCCCTGGCATATAAATTCCACCAAGGCAGGACGGTGTCTGTATCCCCCATCACTACACTTCCAGACCTGGTTCACACCTAGTCACAAAAATAATGGTAGGATTCACGATAACAGTAAAAAACCAACCCATACAGTATTTGCTCCCCCTGGCACTAAGTGCCCTCTGTGAGGTAACCCACTCACCCTTCACAACCACCCTATGAGGTGGGTTCTACTACGAGCCCCATCGTACGGGGAGAGAAAGGAGACACAGAGGTGTCTAGAGAAGACACGCAATAAATAACCGTGCAATGGGTGGGAGGGTAGACGGACACATGGACAGATGGATGGAGCCTGGACGAATCCCCAGATCCTTCCCTAATGCCTTCGGGAAGCAAATGCCTGGTTAGTATCTGCTGCGTCAGTACAAATTAATGTGTCACAGTGTCGCACCTGTTACCCCCCCCCCCAGTGTGGAGCAGTGGAGATAGTCCCGTCTCTGAAAAAGGGTCCTCCTTAATCACTTAGGGGTCACTGACCCCTTTGGGAACTAACGGACCTGCTGGGCTCTCTCCTAGAAAAATACACGGGAATGCAAAGTTGGGAGACTGGCATGTGCACACAACTTCAAGGGGGTTCAAGGACTCCCTAAAACCTGTAACCTAGGTTAAGAAATCTAGACACATCTGGGTTCGAATCTGGCTTTTTGACTTTGTATCTGTGGGGTCTCACGGGTCTGTGATGACACCCCTCCAGAGGCTTCGTTCAGAGGAGCGATCTTTGGGGACGTGTACCGAGGTGGGAACCACAGAATTCCACCCCCAAAACCGAAGATTTCCTTTCCTCGTTTTCCGATCTCTTTCTAATCGACAAATGTTAACGACTATATCTGCCTTTAGGAGGTGTGAAGAAAAAGGAAACGCTGGGACATTCCTGCCACTCTCCGTGATGGCTGATGGTGCGAGGGCAGGATATGGGACTCAGTAATGGGAGGAAACATAGCTATTGTCTGTTGAGCACCTACGAAGGGATCGCCTCTCATCTCATCATCATTCCTCCCCAAGGTGGCTGCTCTCATTCCTGTCTCACAGAGACAGGAATTGGGGCTCAGAAAAGTGACCTTACCCAAGGTCCCACAGTTGGGAAGGAGCAGAGGCTGGGGACAAAGCCAGATCTGACCTACTCTGCCTGCCACACTTGACTGCCAACTCTCTAGATTTCTGTTCCCCAGTGCCACTCACCCAGGCACCCAATAGCTGTCTAGGAGATGCTACTGAGTGCCAGGTGCTGGACACAGAAGCAGTCAACAGGTAGTCATGGTCTTGCTGTCAGAGCACATTCTTGGTCCTGCTCCATCCTACCCTGAGCAGTGAGGGCAGAACGCCAGCCCTCTGTGATTGAAAGGTGGTCCTCAGATATAAAGCTCCAATCAGTAACTCCTTTGACTTCCAACTGGGTTATACAGAAGCTCCCCAGCTTGGGTAGGGTAGCCTGGGTATGGGTTCCGCCCAGTATTATCATTTGCATCATTCTCTGAGTGACACCTGTAGATAAGTCAAAATCTCCCCAACAAAACGTAGCCACACTAGGGCTGTGCCCACCCTAGAAGATCTAGTTTTAGCCAGAGACAATGTCTGGGACACATCTGGGTCCCAGAGGATGCCCGAACATTTGTCCAAAAAAAAAGAAAAACGCAGTCGCTCTTCCAGTCGCTCTACGTCATGCCAGATGTTTGAGGACATCCAGAAGAGCGAGCGACCACATATTTCACCTTTCAACTGGGCGTTCCCTTGGAGTCTCGAAGGCATGGCTACGCTCAACGTTTGTGTGTGTGTGTGTGTGTGTGTGTGTGTGTGTGTGTGTGTGTGTGTACTCGTCACTTTCTCCCCCGGTTCCTCCCCTCCACTCTTCCTTCCGCCCCCAGATCCATAAATCTGAATGTTCCCACTGTCGCTGGAATCAGAATCTTTGGGTTTTCCATTGAACCAGGGCGTTCCCCTTCTTAATAATAGAAAGTACAGCTGCAGGGTACCCTTGGCAAGAGAGAAAAAAAAAAAAAGGCAAACTAACCATTCCTGAGTTTCTGATCCCCTTCCAGATTTGTTACAAGTAAAAAAAAAAAAGAAAGAAAGAAAGAAAAAAAAAGGAAGAATAATATGAAAAAGGGCTGGAGCCCATTTTGGAAAATCGTAAAATTACACATTCCAGTCTTTAATATCCCAAAGATCTGATGCAGAGTCCTAAGAAAAGCTCGACGCTGGCTCATGGATGAAAGCGGGTCCCGAGCTTTCTCAAATTCCTCGCGAACCTCACCACATTGTAAAGAAATTCCAAAGCAAGCATCCAAACGTCAGGTTGCGATAAATGCTTTGGATGTAACCTCCGCGTTTGTTTTGGTTTTGGTTTGGTTCCTGTCTTTTTATGGGGAGCCCGATAACTCATTAATGGCAAAGCTCTCTCTCCCAGTCGAGCTGGGGAAGGGGCTGTAGTCACATGTCAGGTCCCCGATGAGATGAGCCCACAGCTCGCTGAGTACCTAGGAGAGCAGTAAAGCGCTTCCTGAGTCCGCCTGCCCATCACTGCATGCATAGCACTGGGAAAAACTCTGGTCCCTTGCATTTTTGTGGAGGCTATTGATTCTGGAAAAAAAAAAAGTGGCTTTAATGATGAATCCAGCACACAGATTTTTAGGGCACAGAGTTATGTCCCTGGCTCTCACTGACTACGTGACCTTGGACGAACTGCTGGGACCGTTCCAATCCCAGTTCTTGACTGTATGTAAGGAGACTACCAATTCCTTTGTAGGAATTGAGATAATTAACAGTAAGTGCGGTCTAGTTTCTAGCTTCTGTGCTCATAAAGTAAGGGCTTAAATCTTATCTGTCTGAATTACCCAGGTTATTTTACCTCTTTTTTCCCTCGGAAGATTGGACAGATGGCTCTGTGAAGGTCGTCCACTACTCGAAGGTATTTGGGTGGATTCCAGAGCTGGAAAACTCACAGAGCTGCTTTCAAATCACTAATCCCATTGAGCAAATATGGTTACCATTCTCAAATGGGTTGTTTCCCTTGGCAACTGAATTCATTCAGACAGACACCCCGGAGGTATAATGACCTTCAATAAGTCAGAAGTGGAACTATAATTCGGGCTTTCTGACTCGCCAAACAGTGCTCTTTCTGCTAGGTGGCACTAGCCTTTCAGTTTTCATTAAACTCATGTTTAAGGAGTATGAAAAGGTGGTAACCTTGACCTGGATGGATGGATGCATGCATGGATGGATGGATGGATAGATGGATGGATGGATGGGTGGATGGATGGATAGATGGATGGATGGATGGGTGGATGGGTGGATGGATGGATGGATGGATGGATGGATGGATGGATGGATGGATGGGTGGATGGGTAGATGGATGGAT